>JAXUIC010000023.1:65000-98595 GCA_035136125.1 Quercus rubra
CAAAATTTTTATACATAGTAAAGAATAATTAAGTACGTGTGAAAAATATTTAATATCCAAATTATTTTAAGATACCAATGTAGAGAAAATAATCTATTTTTTTCAAATATAATATGTTTATAACTACTTTAATCAAATTTATAAATTAAAAAAAATAACATTTAATATGAATCATAATTCAAATAGATATATAGGTACCCAAATATTTATTGTGGGGGGTGTGGGGGGAGGGGGGGGGGGGGGGGGTTAATAAAAATAAATAAAAGAAAAATAACATGTGGCAGAATTCTAGTCCTTCTAACATAGTTGTGTGGTAGACTTGAGACCATTTTAGAGTTTTTAATGTTAAGTTAAACTTGCCAAAGGCCTTATAGCTAAATTGACATTTCTCCCTGCACAAAGTGCTTGGAGTCTAGGAGGAAATGGGTTTGAGCTGCGGGTTAGCAACATATTATAATTATTTTTCAAAAAAAAAAAAATGTTAAGTTAAACTTTCTCAAAGCTTTAGTTTTTACCTATTAAATCTTCTCCATATATATATATATATATATATCTATTAATCATAGAAATATATGTGCGGATAATATCATAATATATAAGTCCTTTTGTCAAAAACTAAGGTGAAAAACCCAAAAATACACATTTTTTACTTGCTTACCTCTTCTCCTCTGCTTCCAAGTGTCAAGATCTGCAGGTATAAGTCCTTTGCCCATTATTGGTTCTAGTATATCAGCTAGGACTCCCTAATTGAGTTTGCAATAAGTTGAGTAATAATAGATTAGAATAAATAAATGATATGCAGAAAGTACTTAAAGATGACATATAATTTAAAAGTATGCTAGTCAAATCCCATAATGATCAAACATGCTAGCAAAGACATGGTAAAACGGGTGGGTCGGGTCGGGTCAATTGGGTTGCGGGTTGGGTTGGGTTGACTCGTATTTTTTACATCAAGGGTGTAGGGGGGACTAGAGAATCCCCATAAAGGAATCCCTAATGAAAGAAGGAGATACGGTAGATTTGAAGATATTGAAGGATTACACCTTGATGAAAGGGGAATTATACCGCAGAATGCCATGAGTAATTCTGTCAAGATGTATGGGGTAAAAAGAGGCCCACAGAAAATTGAAGGAATTGCATGGCAGAACCTACGGGTTTTGCGATGAGATCAGCCTTTACAGTAGACTTCAGAGAGCAGGTTTTTATTGGCCAAGCATTGGTAAGGATGTAGACCTGGTCCAAACCCAGTGTATGGCCTGCCATTTGGTTGCAGACAGGGAAGAGAGTTACGCTATTTTCACCAATAAAGATTGGAGAAGTCCGTTTGTGCAATACTTGACAGAAGGTATCCTGCCACAAAAGTATAGCAAAAAATATAAACTTAAGAGGCTGGCAGTGCGCTACTTTTTGCATGAAGGAATCCTTTTTAGGAAATGGCATAATGGAGACCCATTACGATGTTTGGGTCCTAAAGAAGCACGGGAGATGATAATGGAGGTACATGCAAGGGAATGTGGGAAGCATCAAGGGAAGAAAAAGCTATACTAGTGTCTGCTATAGATGGGTTATTATTGGCTTACTATGAAGAAAGACACAGTAGAATTCATGAAGAAGTGCCACAGCTACTAAGTACAGGCTAACCTGATTCACACTCACCCACAAAATTTGCATAGCATGGTCACCTCGTGGCCTTTCCACACCAGGGGGTTTGACTTAGTGGGACCAGTTAATCCACCCTTGCGTGGGTATATATGGATCCTTGTGGCTATGAAGTACTTTACCAAATGGGTAGAGGTCATACCACTCTATAAGGCCATAAGAGCTGTAGCAAATTTTATCAAGGAAAACATAATTATCAGGCTCGAAGTACCTCATAGGATCATTAATGACAATGGCACACCATTTGTCAATAGTGAAGTAAGAAAGATGTTGGAGTTCTATCAAATCAAATACCACCGATCATTGCCCTATTATCCCCAAGGTAATGGGCAGGCAGAAGCAAGAATTTTCCCATTGTGCCTTGGGCTGCATCAAAACTGAACTACATGTGAGACAACACAACAATTGTGGTGAGTGTTAGTTCTTAATAAATTTGCATTCTCTCTATCAACTCACCAAGATCTTTTTAAATTGCCTTAAAAATTATATACAGTGCAAGCACCTAACAAGGGTCAATTTAGCATGAATTTAAGGGGAGAGGATTTTTTATATATATATATACATATATATATATATATATTTTTTTTTTCTCTTGATAATGTTTATGCATTATGATCAGCAAATGTGTCCTACTCCCTAGCAAATTACAGCTAACATTTCACATGAAATATTATCGTCACAAAGCTTATTTTTGTAGAAGCTATAAACTTATACCTAGTGAGATTTCATGCTTCACATGAAATATTATCGTCACAAAGCTTATTTTTGTAGAAGCTATAAACTTATACCTAGTGAGATTTCATGCAAAAATGTATGTACTACTAGATGAATTACAAAAGAGGAAAAGCTTTATGATTACAAGAAAGTAATTGATTCGATCATAATTTTGGCCAGATAATAAAAGGCCCAACTAGGCCATTGGTAACTTATTATTCATGAATGAATTGTTCTAAAATTCTAGTTTAACCAAATTTTGGCAAGCACATTGGCTACTTAATGCAGATAATGACATGGCCTCAAGAAGGTTCAAAACGACATAGCTTCAAGGAATCTTTCCAACAACAAATTCTACAAATTCATACAAATTCTCCAAGTGGAATATAAATCATGTTAGAGATATATATTAGACATATTAGCCCAATGTAATAGGCCCAAGCCCAATTCTGCTTGTACTAGTAGTCTAGGGTTTAGTCGCCTACTCATGTTATGGCTCATTGTAACACAGGTTATTGTACTACACTCTTATACATAATAAAGATGTAGCCTTTAAAGGATTCCTCCGTGAATGTAGGCCGTCAAGGCTGAACCACGTAACCCTCGTGTTCATGTTCCTATTCTATGCTTACTCTTCCGCATCCACTCTAGCATACACAATATGGTATAACACATCGCGTTGCTAATAGTAATTAATATTTATCATGGTATCAGAGCCAAACTTCGTTCTTGGCATCAAACAAATATCTCTAGCAAACAAAGAAGATTCTCACGTGCACACCTCATCAGAAGTCACACATGCTTGTCTGCTGGATCTAGACTCCACAGCATCTCGCAGCCGCCATGGCTCACTGCTGTGTCCAGATCCTCAAGCCCAAGCAATCCGTGCCTCTCCCAATCAGATCTGCGCAAATCCAAGCCTCGCCTGACGAAGCCAACACCACAGTCGTGCTCCCCGGCATATCGCGACCAAAACCCAGGAACCCGACCTCCAACTGCAGCCGCACGCGCCGCCACGCGCGAACAATGGCTACTAGAACTCTCACACGCGCCATTGCAGATTCTCGACTCCCAGGCTAGATCTCAGTCACACGCGCCGCCAATACGGCCTTGTCGTCCACCGATCTACGTGGCCTGAGAATCTGGTGGTCATACGACGCTGCATGCGCCACCACGCGCCACCTGGGTTTCCAGCTGCTCCTTGACGCGCTGGTGAGCATTGCACGCTCCTTCACGCGCCGACACTGCTGCTGATGTCATCTGACGTCATATGATGACGTCATCACTCCACGTTAGTAGCCACGCGAGCACGTCCACGTCAGCCCTAGTCCATGTCAGCGACACGTTATAGGATGACGTCAGCGGATCTACTGCTCGACCCGTGACCCGACCCGGAAACCCGGAACCGACCCGACTAGTATCTGTTGACTTTGACCTTGGACAGTTGACTTTGACTTTTTGCGTTGACCTTTAACCAAAAGTCAAAATTTCCGACAGGGCCTATCTTGCTCAGTTTTTCGCATAAATTCCAATTTTAAGCTCCATTTCTTCATTTGAAGCTCCAAAATTGGTCAATTGGCACATTCTTCATTGTGGTTTCTTCAAAGGCTTTATTCATGGCATCTTCAAGAAATCTTCTCACGCTTATCCAACCTCAAACCTTCATCGAGCTTCCGCCCTGAGTTTGAGGGAGGGTGTTAGAGATATATATTAGACATATTAGCCCAATGTAATAGGCCCAAGCCCAATCCTGCTTGTACTAGTAGTCTAGGGTTTAGTCGCCTATATATACTCATGTTATGGCTCATTGTAACACAGGTTATTGTACTACACTCTTATACATAATAAAGATGTAGCCTTTAAAGGATTCCTCCATGGATGTAGGCCGTCAAGGCTGAACCACGTAACCCTCGTGTTCATGTTCCTATTCTATGCTTACTCTTCCGCATCCACTCTAGCATACACAACATGGTATAACACATCGCGTTGCTAATAGTAATTAATATTTATCAAATCATACGAGGAGCAACATGATACAAATTTCTCAAGTGGGAATCTAAATCATATGATGAGCAAAATGATACAAATTCCCTAACTGGGAATATAAATCATATGACAAGTGAAGGTCCTTCCACAAAATACAATCACTTGATGAACAACAACTAAAAAACATCAAGTCTTCTCAAAAGCCCCATTGTCAAAACAACAAATGGTGTGGCCAAGGTAAAATAAACACTTTAGCATTAAAAGTTAATTTATGCAAAAAAGTGAAATTAATATTCAGCGATATAGTCTTCATGAAAAGAATAAAATCATCCAATCAACGGATGACAAATTCTTCACGCATGAATATAAATCATGGAAGAATAAAATTGTCCAAATATCAAAATTATTCAAGCAACATAAGAATGATAAAAGCATTCAAAGAGGCCACTAAACCTCACCCAGGTCATCCATAGAAAATAGCTAACTCACATGATCAAGCTATGATACCTTGAATGTCCAAAAGGACCTCACAGATACTGAGAAGTCATCACAGATAAACCACCATCCATAAAGAAGAAAATAGTTGAAGACAAAGAAGTTCGAATCTAAACAAGTCAAGAAGATTCGCTAAGCCTAACTAGCATAAAGCAAAATCAAACTTGGGAATGGGAGGCAACTGATGAGTCCATAAAAGTCATTAAGGTCAGCCATCTTAATGGATGACCATTGCGTCATCAGTAGGCCATTAAAGATAGATGAGTAACCAATCAGACACATTTAAATATGACCATCAAGGTCTTAAAATCTCATTTGGACAAAGAACGTTCCAATTAGGATAATAATAACCCTAATTATATTCAATAGCTACCTAAGTCACCTATAAAAAGGACAATCTACCTCACTTGCTAAGGTATGTCAAAAACACTACAAAACATCATCTATATGCAAAAGATATGGCTTGATACTGACTTAAGTATTGGAGACTCTCCTACAGGGTACAACTCGGTGGTCTCTTCGATTAACTCTTTTTTTTTCTTGCAGATCTTAGAAGATTGTTAAAAGCTCTGGATTGGACGAGCGACCCAATTGACGATTTTTGGTATCATCAATAATAGTAGTAGGATTAATTAGATTCAAGTATGAAAAAAAAAAAATTTTTAATGTCAATTTTCATGTCTAAAAGCTTTTTATCAATTTGGTTACTAGCCATGGATAATAATTTCAAAGTAATTTATCATCGAAGTGTCTGAACAGTAAAAAATTTTGTTGCAAAACTCTATGATTAAAATTTTTCCTACAATCATACCAAAACGGATCCAAATAAGACCTAACAAAGAAATAATACCATTATTACTATAAAAAAAAATAGTAATATGGTAAACTTATTTTATTTAATGATATTATTTATAAGCTTAGCTGGTATAGTATTTTATTGTCAAATAAGAGATCTGAGATTTAATTCTAACCTACACTAAAATCAATTGGTATTTTTTTTTTTTAGATTTAATTCCAACGCTCCTGATATTATCACACCAATTGGTATCTTAATCTAATTATAAAGAACAATCATCAAGAGCAAATGCTAATAGTTGAAACTATCTCTAAAAAACAATAAAATCATTTATTTTCAAATATATGGAGTAAGAGAAATAATTACTCTCGAGCAACTAGAATGTGTCTTCCTCAAATATGAGATCTATAATCTTTTAAAAGTTTATTGTCAATAAATTATCTGCACCCTTCCTGTCCCATCATAGTTGTAAAGTTTACATATATTTTTAAAATCACAAGTTACATATGGATGGTACATTATGAATCAAATATTCATATGCCAAATAACTTTATTATTATGTACACAAATGGTACATTATGAATAATACGTAAACTATATTAAATGGACATGAGCGACAAATTATGGTACGTTGTAACATGAATGAAAAATAAATGAGTATCAAAACAGATAATTTATTAATTAATCAAACTGACTTGAAAGATAGAAGTGGTAGGACGTCTGATGATGAAGTTGCGCCAATTTCAAAACTTGATCTTATTGGAATAGAATCATCATTCCGATGCCCCATTTCTTTATTTATAATGTATTCAACTTCTTCAAAATTTGGTTGAACATGAGAAATTTTTTGTATTCCCCCCAACTCCATCACAATCTCTATCATAGTAGGTCGTTTCCTTCCATCCAACTGCAAACATCTTTTTGCAAGGTTAGCAATTGTTATGACCTCTTCTTTATTACTATGCTTCTTTACTTCAGTGTCAAGAATATCAAAGAGATGATTTTCTTCTACCGAATGAATGAAATATGTAGATAAATTTCTATGTTGTGATCTAGTAGAAGAAACTGGCTTTTCTCCACTTAAGAGCTCAGCAAGGACTACTCCAAAGCTATAAACATCACTTTTTTCTGTGAATTGGCTTGTTTGAAAGTATTCTGGATCCAAATACCCAAAAGTACCATATACTAGTGTGGTTACATGGGATTGGTCAATGGCCACTGATTTTGAAGTCCCAAAGTCCGCTACTTTTGCTCTATATTTGTCATCAAGGAGTATGTTCGAAGATTTTATATCTCGATGGTAAATGGGTAGTGAAGCTGCAGAGTGTAAGTAAGAAAGAGCTCCTGCAACTTCTGTGGCAATCCTTAAGCGCATATTCCATGTTAGTAGTGGAAACTCTTCATTTTTTTCATGAAGATACTGAAAAAGCGTACCATTGGGAATAAATTCATAAACTAACAAAGGAACTTCCGTCTCTAAACAACATCCAAGTAATTTAACCACATTTCTATGGTTGATTTGGGAAAGAATGATAATCTCATTAATAAATTGTTCAAGATTTCCCTCATCCACTATGTTGCACTTTTTAATTGCCACAATTCTTCCATCAACTAACATTCCTTTGTAAACTGTACCTTGCCCACCTTTACCAAGTATTCTGCTTTCATTAAAACCATCTGTCGCATTTTTTAACTCTTTTGAATTAAATAATTTTGTCTTCTGCACATTGTTTTCACTTGAAGATAATTGTTGTTGTAACAATAAACCACCATTTCTTTTGAAGAATTTTTCCTTGACCTTGATTTCGTTTCTTTTCTTTATCACTTTGTATAACCACCATGTAATTATAATTAGTAGAGACAATCCCCCAAGGCTTGTACTAATAACTGCATAATTCAAGAATATAAGAAGGAAATCACTTATCGGTGTCCCCATGTTTGCCAATATATATATGAACCCAATTATTACAAGTAGTTTATGTATCTTACCGTATCTAATTATAATATTTTTAGTTATTTATGTTTTTCTTTTTTGAGATTCCTTTTATGTATTTTTTTCATATCACAGTTAGTAAATTATATTCCTCTTCACATGAAAAAAATTATTAAAAACATAGAAATAAAATCTTTCCTATCTTATCAATTCCTTTTAAGATCAAAACACATAAAAAGGAAAGCACCATTAAGAAAAAAGAGAACAAAGAAGCAAGTATTTTATTCAAAGAGAAAAAATATATAAAATAATATAATATTATTGGTACCATCCAAAAGTGATTAAAAAATGACAATAGAAGCTGATTTTTTTTTTTTTCATAGTTAACTATTTGACATTGAATTCGTTAATACGCAATAAAATATTGGAATAATTACGAAATAAATGTTTGATTTTAATATTATTCCAAGTTAAAACTCAAAAGTTTTAGGTGTATAATTTTCACAATATCATTTTAAATATTTTTTTAATCAAACATTTTATGAGTCTATTTTGAGTAAAATTATAAAAGTCACGTAAATTTTACTTGAAATTTGTCTAAAAATTTAAAGTCATTCATATGAATCCACAGTGGAATTTTGACTACCTAAAATTGTAAAACAATCGATATATTCGTGTGAAGACCTTTAATAGATAAATACAATATATTGAATATGCTATTCTATGCCTATGTACACGTGTGTGCAGTTAATTGTAAATTTGTTCTCTCATAAAGTTAAACCCTGATTCCGTAACTGAACAAAAATTTAGGATATATAAATATATGAATCAGCATAAATCGATTTTGAACAAAAGTATCCTACCCTACATTCAAGAAATCACTAACAATTTCCAAGCTGATTTTGAACAACCTTACCAAACGGGTCAGGTCGAGTCAAGTTAATTAAGATTAGATTAGGTTTGCGTTAGAGACATGTTGCGAACAGATTGGATCAATCGGGTTGTAGGTCATGTTGATCAGATTATGGATTGACCTGTTTTTCTTTTACGTACAGAAAAAATAAATTAAAGTAGTAATAATAATGATGATAATAAAATATAATTATATTGTCTTTTTCTTAATATAATTATATTGTCCTTTTCTTTCTTTCAATACAAATAAGTGAACAAATAACAAATTATTTAAAACAAATTATCTCATCTGGATCTGTGTGGAAAAAGAAAAGAAAAAAGAAGTGGGTTGGGTCAGGGTATTTTCTATAAGTTCAAGTTGAGTTATCAAGTCTGGAGCTAAATTTGCCAAGTTTAATTTAGAACATTTTACAATGTTAAATTTTTCTTTGTTCAACAAAAGCATCCTATATCAACTTTGCTTGTGTCTATGCCTAGTGTCATATATTTTGCTCACAATTGATCCCAAGCTCTTAAAAGGAGGAGGGTTTTAGTTTGTTGACGGCCAACATGACATTTAGTCATATATACATATAAATGGATCTACTATAATTAATCAATGGGACATTCCCTACTAGAGACATGCTGCATCAAGCCCTGGATGTAGTGAAAAGTATACATATTGTTGATCATAATTAATTTGCTAAGGGTCTATAACCAATTTCAAAAGTATCTATAACCAATTTCAAAAGTGTATATATATATATATATATATATTTTGTAGTGAAAAGTATATATATTTTTGGGCTAAGCATACATGTAATAATCCTGTCATGGTGCTTATACTATAGCGATAAATCTTTTCTTTTTTATTTTTTTAAAGAAAAAAACACAGGAGAGTGTATAACCTTCTAACATAAAGACATATCACAAATTACACTTTAAAGTTATGCCACAAATATCTTTAATCAAGTTATGTTAGCATTTCTCACCAAATAATCACGTATTTTATTGTGGGTTAATTCAATTGTTAAATTTTCTGACGGTTGAGTAAGAGATTTAATTTAATTATAAAGATTTATGATAAGAAGTAGACCCATAAGTTGAAATTATCTATAAAAAAAATCATGTATTTTATTCTTTTGAAAATTCATTTTAATTTTCAGAATTTATTGAATATAAGGACATACCTATAATGACGATCTTCATCTGGGATTTTCGCTTATTGCAATTATAACTTCCTTCAGTATTCTGACAATCCGACTTGTTTGGGCATGTATTGCGCTTTAGATCCTCGCATTCATTTATATCTGATACAAACAAAAAAATTAATGAATCCGTTAAACTTTGGTTCCTTTTGGAGCTCATCCGCTAAGAATAAAAATACACACACAGGACAGGAGGCTTTTTTATTTTTTATGTCAGACACACGGTTACCTTGGTTTCCAACACGTTTACTGGTAATAAGTGCCCATCCGAAATGTGTTACATATATGATATATGGCATGCTTCAAAATTGAGCGCAACGCTCAAAGAATTGTAAAAATATTATAGCCAAACATTAGGAATAGCCAAGAGTAGCAGCACTTTGTTTAGATCATTCAATAGTTATAATAATGTTGGAAAATATGGCTAAATAAACAAGTTTTGATTTAACAATATAAACTTTAAAAAATTAGCAATGACAAAAATAAATAGATAGAGTTGTAATGATCTTACAAACTGTAGAATCATGCAAATTACGTTGTTCTTAAAGGTTGATTCGTGCCATAAAGAGTAGAACTCAATGCATTAGACTCTTTTGGCTGAACAATCCCCCAGAATTAAACTATAGCAAATATCTTCAAGATAGACACACCCAATCAAGAACTAAAGAACAACCTTATTATTTTGCCTTTCCTTACACCCAAAACAAGTGTATAAAGTTTTGTGGGAGAAGAGAAGAAAACATGAGTAGAGAAGCTGTGGAGTGCAGCTGGAAAAGGATAAGATAAGAAAAACAAATGAGGGCTTAAGGGTTTTATAAGCCGAAGGAAATGAGAGAATGGTGGGCTGACTCCAACGGTTATTGTACATGCCCAACGGGCTAAACTAAAAGGGCTTGAAGAAAAGAAAGGAAAATGATACTGCCCAATTGAGGTAGAAACAAGCATATAAGGTGGACAATGCTTATAAGACTAGCCCATTATCTTTCAAGTTACCATTTAACGTGGATAGTGGCTTATAAACACGTAACATGATTCACTCCTAATCAATGTGGGACACAAAGCACAATGCTAAGTATTTGAAACAAAACCCACTCCAACAAATAATTGGGTGGGGTTATGGGGGAATTTGAATCTTAGTTGTTTCTATGAGAAATACCAAAAAGTATCAGATAAGCTACAAAGCTCCTGGCAGGAACAACCGTACTAATTAATATTCAATCTCACATATATATGTACATGGCCTAATTTCATGATTGAGTAAACCAGCTCCAACATTCAAATAATTAGAAAATACTCACCAGAAAGAATATTTAATTGGTATCTTGGGAGTATAGTAGCGTTATAATCTTTAGTCTCACATAATAATAGGTCTCAATAATTAAATTCATTATGAGATCCATCATTCATATGAGAAAGTATCACAATGTTGTACTCTGAAAATACTTAATAATTTTCCAACAAGATATTATCTTCTTTTTAGTGACTTTTTCTGATGATAAGAAGTTATCATTAGGAGTAAACATCATAGGTTGAAACTCTTTAAAAAAAAAAAAACTTTAAAGGAATGTAATGGAAATAAATAGGGCTTTCTTTTTCTAGAATTTCTTTTCTAATGTATACTTTCATTAGTATCATTCATTCTCATAAATTTAGGGTTAATTGCACTGATCCACTAGAATTAATTTCTTCAGTATTATCTTGTCTCATACTCTTATATTATCTACCAATCTAAAAATAAAAAATAAAAAAATAAAAAAGCACTAACCCACTATGAGTGCACATTGCACCCTGAATTATGATTTATGAGAATTTTGAAATCACCACCCAATTGTAATAAAACTAACCTTATAGTCCGATTGTCAAAAGTTTTGCATCTCTTGGTATTAAAATGAGACATCTACTGTTCAAATTTCTCATCCCCACCTTAAAAAAAAAAAAAACACCAGCGTTCACATGCAGGTGACGTGCCCATAAAAAATGAATTTCTCCCTTTTACCCTTAAACTCAAATAGATTACAAAATAGCAGATGTCTGAGCAGTTGGGGCGGAAGCAACGATGATTTCGTTCTTCCTTTCCCGCTTTAATGTTCGAGATGTCTTCGTATGCACCTTTTCATTGAAATTAGAAAGAAGATGGTACAGTTGAATTGTATTATTTAGTGTTTATTGCATGCAAAAGAACCACAAAAGGCATTGGACATTTTTGTCGCTAGTACTAGTAGAATAGAGTGCTACATGAAAGGCTGCACTTGTTGAATTAATTAGTAGCAGCACACGTAAGAATGGATTTGGGTTGTCCTAGTCTTTAGGAGTTCAGTAGTTTGTTTCTATTTGTTTCCTAGTTAATAGGAGTTGGTTTACCTAGTCAATAGGAGTTTGTTAGTGCACGTTGGATAGTGCCTATTTTCATGTTGCTTTCAGTTATGTATTAGCCTATTTATAGGCTGATGATTTATCAATAAAATGCAGAAAAGTTTATCCTCTGTTTTGGACTGTTAGTGTAAAAAATGTCCTTTAGTTCTTTTGTTTTTATCAACACTCACTCTTAGAAGTCAAAGCCCTAGAGCATGGAACTAGAAATCCTAGAAATAACTTGCACATGGTTAGATTGATCGGTTTCTAGTCAAATAGGAAGAACTAGAAGATTCCACCTCTGGAAAGCAACTACATGTAATGGCTTAAGCTGGGGTTCGTTTCTTAGGAACTGCAGGGAAAATTTTGTTTATTTAAAAATATATTAATTTTAAAAATTATTATGCAATAGCTATTACAATCCTTTTAGAAAAAAATATTTATTCTTCATTTTAATGAATAGTTATTCATAAAAAATGATTGTTACTTGTAATAAAAACATTACAAAACTAAAGAATAACTGTTTTTTACAATCTACCAAACATACTCTTTAAGGGTATTATTCACCAATTAAGCTGTGTTGAAACCGCTCAATAGAAAACTATATTTGAGAGAAAATATCAGCATATTTTGAATGATGCTAGGGCCTCAAAATTCCTGTCTTCATTACCCATTTCTGATTGGCCTGAATGTGTTTTGACTACTGTGTATTTCATAAACAAACTTCCTTCTTCATCTTTAAACTTTGTCAAAGGCAGGCCATGTACTCTCTCTTTACTAAGACACTACCAATCTTTTGTGACTGTCTTTGTATATGTGGATAATATCTAATGACTTACAGTATATTACGAGGTTTAAAAAGACGGTAGATGAAAAATTCTAGCTCAAAGACTTGGGTTCTTTACAATATTCCTTGGGTTTAGATAGAGGTTGCAAAGAGTAAGCAAGGCATTTTTGTTAATCAAAGGATGTATGCCATTGAAATTTTGGCAGATTTTGGTTTGCTATGTTTTAACTTGTGAAGATCCCTATTAAGCAAAACTTAAAGCTAGCAAAGATTAATGTCAGTTAGTCAAGGACCTTCCACAGCACAAAACAGTCATAGGGAGATAGCTCTATATAACGATGACTCGGCTTGAAATTGCCAACTTAGTTCACGACTTAAGTCAATTTTTGGACCAGCCAAGAGAACCAAACATGCGTGCTGCACTCAGGATAGTCCAATACATTGGGTTCACCTAGTAAAGGTGTTTTCTTTCCAAGTAACTCAGATTTGCAGATCAAGAGTTTCTGGAATTCAAACTAGGCAGGTTGGCCAGATACAAGATCCTTAACTGGGATCTGTATTTATTTGGGAAATGCTTTGGTTTCTTGGAAATCAAAGAAACAGGGTACTTTATCCAGCTCTTTAGTAGACGCAGAATATCGCTGGCTGCCGCAAACATGTGACATTGTTTGGCTAAAGAGCTTTTTGAAAGACTTGGAAATTTCTCATGATAGACCAGCTATATTATTTTGTGATAACCCAAGCTGCCAATCACATAGCAGTAAACCCAGTCTTCCACGAATGATCAAAGAATATAGAGGTGGATTGTCACTTAATCCATGAAAAAATCCAAAGGGGAGTTATTAAGGCTTTTTAGCTCAAATCAAACTACGGCCCTCGTTTAAAAAGGCTTTAAGCTTTCCTAACTTTTCATAACTAGTTTCAAAACTGGGTTATTGGACATCTATGCTTCTTTCAGTGATATGATGCAAGGACTGCAATTGCAGCTAAGCTCGTTGTTGCTAACAAGAGGGGGAGTGTTAAAAGAAGCGTGATGAATGGAAAGAACAGTGTCGATGTGGTAAAGAAAAATCTGTTGTGACTATTTGTGGAACTATTTCAACGATTAGGAAATAGTTTCTTTTCAATATTTTTTTTTCCTTTTCCCTGTTGCTCTGTTTTGTATATAATGGAGCAGAGTATACAATTGTAATTATCCTTTTTATTTTATTTTATTTTTTTTAAACAATAAGAATTCAAAATAATCTATTCAGAGAGAGTGTGTGAATTTTGACAAACCTTATAGTTATTTTAGGTGAAACTTGAACATATATATAAATAACCAAGAATATTGAGATGTAATGTAAAATAACTGTTTTGGTTGTGATGCATGAGGTAGGAAGGCGTAAAATGTTGCGAAAACTAAAAATTAGTGACTTCAATAATAATAATAATAAATTAAAAATTAAAAGGGAGTGACTAATCTAATATATGCTCTACGAAAGCTCTGCGTATTATTTAAAGTTTACCTTCACAGGAAAGATAAGGATTTCCTTTGTAACCCGGTGCGCAATCACAAAAAAAACTCGAGAAGTTCCGGCTTGAAGATGCCAGAAATCCGGACCTGGAAAACTCCGTGTAATACCCGCTTGAAGATCCATAACAATAAACACTATTCGATTCAGATCTACGCCGCAATGATTCATACATCTGAGTTGAATTTTGGGTCGAGTTATATATCTCCCAATCCAGCACCACAGGAACGTATTCCTCATTTCCCACGGAAGTGGGGGCTGTTATATTTGACTCGAACCATTGTTGGTAGGCTAGAAATGCGTACTTACATTCGCTTCCAGGGCTTTGGTAGTCTTTACTTCTGAACTCTGCACTAAATACTTTAAGCCTTGAAGGTATTGTTGATTGACAGCAGTCGACTCCAGAGCATTTAGGTCCTTCACTTCTATAACTATTGCTTACCTTGCATTCCGATTTGCAACCTAAAACCATTGGTTCTATTGCGGTCATTGTTGCAAAGTTGTCACAACCAACCGCAGTGAACTTGTTCGCATAACTAGAGAAAACAAAAGGACTTCCTGTAAGGTTGACAGTTCCACCAGTTCTGTTATGACAATATTCCGAATAAATTATTGGACTTTTGACTAGAACCGTACTGTCTGTTCCTGATTCATGACTAGAAATGTCAATTTGCAGCACCTCCATGCTAATTCGTTTTAAGAAGGCTCCAGTTGCATTGCAATCAATTTCGAACCAGTCGTCCATGTAACAACCCGGTCCGATTCCAAAGGGGTATGGAATACTAGTAACGTTTCCACAGTCAGCTTTGCAACCCGGTTTTGCATTTGGTGGTGGTGGTGCTGCTGCTGCTGCTGCTAAACCGCATGTCAGTAGAAGTAAGAAAGTACTTCGCAGAACAAATTGCACGGCCATTGTTTCTGAGTGTCCTACTAAAGTTCAACAAAGCAAACTGTGTATACCGATATATACAGCTACCTTAGCTAGATAGCCAAGATAGTTTTCGGCACCGTCCGAATACCTTCGTTTACTTGGACTTTCAGAATGGAAAGAAATTCGCTGTATTTAGAACCACAAAATAATGATCCAACTTGCAGGTCTTGATTAAGATCTGAAAAGTCCCTCTTGAATTTGTACGATTTTGTAGCATCTCTGTATCAGTCAATATATGAGTTACGATTATTTTCCAAAATATTGAAGAATAAAAGGTAAGAAAAGTAATAGCACACCACACAATCATGATATCAGCACTTACGAATTTGTTTGGTTCTAGAGGACTAAAAGTATTTGCTTGTCTATTCATATACGGATATTAACGGGCAATTTTGAGGTCGAAGACAACAAAATTTGATTGATACATATATTTTTATGTTTAAATATCAGTTAAAAATGTTTATTTAGCAATACTAGGAACGTTTCCACAGTAAGCTTTGCAACCCGGTTTTGCATTTAGCATCTCTTGTTTATTACCCATGCCATTTTTAGTTTTCTTGATTTTGATTGAATTGAACCATTGCTAGTATGTTGCCCAGCTCATTCCTTCAAGAATCAATGTTAATTCTAGGTATTTTGATAGGAATTTGAGAGATTCCAATGTTAGGGTTAGGTTTTAGGCTTCATCTGGGGGTTTAATATTTCAGTTTTAAATTCTGTAAATTGATCACATAAATATGTAATTGAGATACCAAATTGATGACTTGTATGCCCAATTTGATGTGAGTATTATTCTTGAATGATTTATTTAATTATTAAACTTTTAGTAATAGAGTTTTATGCAAAAATAGTGGTTTTTTTTTTTTTTTTTTTTTTTTTTTTTTTTTTTTTTTTTTTTTTTTTTTTTTTTTTTTTTTTTTTGTGTGTGTGTGATCTGGACATAGACCTATTAAATTGAATGATTTAGAATGAAAATTTGGATTTTAACTAGGGTTTATTTGTAAGTCTCAATTAAGACAGATACTTCTTAATCAGCTTTCCTCTAATTGCTATTTTCTTCTTTCTTAATCAAAGTAACATTCCCATCATTTTCATTAATAAAGAAATGAAATTACAATATTTGAATATTAAACTATGTGATTTTGATATTTGAACCACTTGATTTTGATTTTTATGAATGGTACGCTACAAATTTTTGAATGTTTCACTCATGACTTGGATTGAGTCGCAAATGACTCGCGAAATCCAGCCTGTCAAAGACTCTTCAAATTCTAGTATGTGCTTCTTGCGTGGCCTATTTTGCGAGTTGGCACTTGCGAGCTAGTCATGAAATCCTCATTTTCACATAATCTTCACCAAACTCTCATATACAACCCTTACATTAAATCCCACAAAAATGCAAGGAAACGATTGAACATAATTACAATCAAATTTGACATTGAATTAAATCTAATAAAAAACATAGTTGTAAATCAAAATTTACAAAACTCTTGATTATAAATTGTCATTTGTGATTTTTTTTTTTCAAAATAAAAAATACAAATAATTAAAAAATTAATGCTAATAATGCATTGTTAACAACCTCTAATATTGATATTTCAATTTTTTAAAATCTTTGAACAAAGAAATTCGATCCACGTAAGTTTGAATCATGGCTTCGTCCCTGAGTCAGATTATGGTTAGGTTGTGGTGATTAACAAAAGTGGGTTTTTTAGGTATTTATTTTGTTAAATTAAGGTTTTTTAATATAGTAATTGGTTAAAAAAAAAACTGGTCATAATAATATGCAATTGTGACATCTAATTAGAGTTTTATAGCTTTAACAGAGTTAACTTACTATTAATTTGAATATAATAAAAAATTGGGGAAAAAAAAACTTACCCCTTTATAATTGGGGGTAGTTCACAATACCACCTCTTATATTTGAAATTGACTAATTTTACACTATGTTTAGAAACATAAAAATAGTAATTTGCAGCACCTCCATGTTCAT
Source organism: Quercus rubra (assembly GCA_035136125.1). NCBI lineage: Eukaryota > Viridiplantae > Streptophyta > Magnoliopsida > Fagales > Fagaceae > Quercus > Quercus rubra. The sequence goes on from JAXUIC010000023.1 coordinate 82,260, forward strand.
GTTAATTCTTTTAAGAAGGCTCCAGTTCCTTTACAAACAATTTGGAACTAGTGGTCCATGTAACAACCGGCTCCGATTCCAAACAGGTAAGGACTAAGGAATATAAACATTTCCACAGAGAGTTTTACAACCGGTTTGTGGAATAGGCGCTGCTTCTAACAATCTAGATGTGAGCAGAAGTAAGAAATTAATCGTGATTACCAATTGGACTGCCATTCGTACTTGGTGTCTTACTGCTCACAGATCAACAAAGCAAACTACATAATAACGTTTTGAGCATTAGCATTCTTCAAATTGTAGATATATAGCATCAAATCATTAAAAGAGTGCATTATCTGGAGGGTTAAATATAAAAAAATTTACTATCTTGCTACAATATCATCTTATAACTAAAGATGATACTGTAGCAAGATTGTATAATAAAAATTGTTTTTTTTTTTGTCTATTTCTTCTTCTCTCTCTTCTCTCTTTGTCTCGTTATTTCATTTCAATTTCTCTCTTTATTCTCTCTCTTTCGTTATGCTCTCTCCTCTTCAAACCTGAAACTCATGGAGGACATGAACACCATCACCAAGCCACCATGGCCGAACCCACTGTCATTGGTCACCACAAGCCACCTGATGCAAACCACACCTTCTCTATGTCTTCACTCCATGGGTCATGGGTCCGTCATGGGTCTCTCAAGTCCGGCGTGGGTTATGATGGGTTGATTTATAGTTCATGGGTTTTGATTTTGGGTGGGTTTTGATCGGTTTTGGGGTTGGAATTTGCTATAGGTTTTGATTTTGGGATGGGTTTTTCATTTTGGATTCAAATTTTGTAGGTTTCAATTGTGTAGATTTTGCTCTAATTTTTTTGTGGGTTTCTGTGCATCTGTAGGTTCATGGTGGTGGTGGTAGGGTGTTGTCGTGGTGGTAGGTTGGGTTGTTGCCGTGGTGTGGGGGTCGGTGGTGGGTCTGGTGAGGTAGTAGTTGATTGGCAATGGTGGGTTTATGGGTTTGGGTATTGTGTGTATGTGGGTTTATTGGTGGTTTTGGTGGGTTTGCTTGGTGTGCCTGCCGGTGGCACAATGATGCGGTGGTTGTTGGTTGCTTAAGTGGAAGAGGGAGAAAGAGAGGAAGAGGAAGTGAGAGAGAAATAGTAAAAAAAAAAATTAAATTAAATAAAGTGACAAAAAAATAGAGTTAAGTGTGTTATAAATGATATAATAGATAAAGTAGCTTTTAAGATAGTAAAATGACATATTTTTTAGATATCAGATGCTAGTGCTAGACTATTATGGGCTTGTTTGGTATATCAACTTAAACATATGTTTTCAATTTTTAAACAATATTACACATATTTCCACACACTTTTTTACCCACACGTATTTCCAAAAAAATTGAAAACTGTTGTTTAAACACACGTACCAAACGGACCCTATATCTTTCACTTCCTTGGGAGCTTTTTTGCTTAGAGTAATATTCAGTCAACAACAAATCTCATAATGGACTTTCCGTTAAGCTTCATGTTCAACCATAAGACATATTTTCAATTTTTTTTTTTTTTTTTTTTGATAAAAAAGATGTAACTTTATTAAGACAAAGATAAAAATAATACATCTTGAGCAAAATCTAACTGAATCATACTGGGATTTTCCTTTATCCAAGTTATATAACTAACAATAGTCTTAACATATTAAAGCAATATTTGTGTTGGCCAGTTGCCTTGTCTTCTGGCATGAGATATTTGTACTCATCTAAAATCCTGAAATTTGTGGCAAATCCCCTTAATAATATTACTTATCATAGTTGGCGGCTCACTCACACTATTCAAAGCATCAGCCACAATCTAGGAGCCACTCTCTACAATTACTTCTTGTATGTCTACATCCCAAGCAAAAAGAACACCTTCTTTCATCCCTTTAGCTTCAGCTTCCAACGGCCCCAATGGGAGAAGCAGTGTTTGCTTAAAGCTGTAGTTACTTTTCCCTCAGTGTCTCAAATAATAGCCCCCACACAGGCCAACCGAGAGCTGTTGATGCAGCGTGGGCGTGTAGAAGCAGAATCTGTAACACACAATTACTACAATTCTTCTACGAAACCTAAGTTCTACAAGAACACTAGGCTAGCAGGCAAAATAATAGAGAAAACATCTCTAACAAACTTTTATTAATCAACACATAATAATAGTAATCAACCCCTCTATAAAGAGTATTTATAGGAATATAATTTCTCCTACTCCTTTTAGGAAAAGAAATAATAAACCTATTTCTACTTGAAAAAGGAAAAACAATATAACTAGGAAAAGAAAAACAATTAAAATCCTAATTCAATTAGGAAAAAGAAAATAACATAAAATATTAAAATATTTTATTCTTCCTTAGTCAATCTGCATCATTCTCTCGGGGTTGGGGAAAACTCGTCCTCAAGTTTTGTGGCAGTCTTCCACGATCAATTGGAATTCCGAATAATCCTCTCCATCCTATTCTTCTATGCAAGACAAGACGAATCAATATGCTACTTATCAATCTTTTCTCACTCATAATAAATCTTGATGTATGAATTTTTATTCTTGACCTCTTTTGCCACGGCGGGATATATAAAGCAAGTACTAAAAAAGAATCTATGCACACATCCAAAAACTTCATATTTCCTCCTCCACAAAGATTTCTTAAAATCACTCGTTCACGCCTCTTGTTGACCTCTATCAATTCTTGTTCAATAAAATCCTCCCAAAAGGGATCAACAACCTTTTGTTTTTGAATGTCAAAAGTCTCATCAATGATGTGAGTTATGGGCTCATCTCGTATATATATAACTTTATTTTTATCAGGCTCAAACTTTTCTCCTTGACTAAAATCTTCAGGATAGTCATCATAAATTGGTGGAGAATCCCAATTTACTAGACAAACTCTTTCAATATATTTATCATCCTCTTTAATATCGTAGCCCTCCTGCTCGATATCAAGATCCTTCTCCTCCTCCACAAAACATGGATTTGGATGGTAGTTTTGAGGTTGACTTTCAACGGCTAAGGCAGTGAGCTGCTTTGAAAGCGCATCAAACCACTCCTCTATTTGTTGAAAGAACACCTCTAATTGCGCATTGCGTGCAACCTCATCGCATTCATACACGTCATCTATGGCAATAGGTTTTCCCCCACGTACTCCTCTTTGTGCCATAGTAGGAACCTAGCCTGGCTCTGATACCAACTGATGCAGCGTGGGCGTGTAGAAGCAGAATCTGTAACACACAATTACTACAATTCTTCTACGAAACCTAAGTTCTACAAGAACACTAGGCTAGCAGGCAAAATAATAGAGAAAACATCTCTAACAAACTTTTATTAATCAACACATAATAATAGTAATCAACCCCTCTATAAAGAGTATTTATAGGAATAGAATTTCTCCTACTCCTTTTAGGAAAAGAAATAATAAACCTATTTCTACTTGAAAAAGGAAAAACAATATAACTAGGAAAAGAAAAACAATTAAAATCCTAATTCAATTAGGAAAAAGAAAATAACATAAAATATTAAAATATTTTATTCTTCCTTAATCAATCTGCATTAGCTGTCCTTACTTTTCCCATTGGGCACAAACCAGAACCACAGGTGGAGCAACACTGAAGTTAGTTGTCTGAAATTTGTTGAGCAGAAATATATCCTTGTGTAGAATTGTCCCACTGACCTGATTCAGTTTATCTTGACAAACTTCATTCCAATTATACCGTATACTCCATGCCACCATTGTGGACGCTTGATTTTTCCACCTCGTGTTTTGGGGGTGTCGTCACACATTGGAATCTTGGCAACATGACTCGTGTGTGATTGTGTATCTAGAGTGGAGTGTGTGTAAGCGAGTTCCTTTTTCTTATTTTTATTTTAGAAGTCACCACCAACCATTGGTTTTATATTAGGTGTGATTGGTCACCTAAAGTCTAATTTTTTTTTAAGTCACCTAATTAATTAAACCAAATTTTATAGGTTCATTAGTTAAGGTAATTAAAACCAAAAGTCTTTGAACTAAATATCTGAGACTCGGAAGTTTGGTTATGTGTGGAGAAGGTATTAGACACCTTACAATGCCTATCCGAAAATTGTACCTCATTTTAATTTATTTCCAACATTAACTTTTTTTAAAAAAAAAAAAAAAAGGAATACTTCACATTTTGATTTTTTTTTTCTTTCGAAAATGTTTTCACAAACAATATACATATATACATGTGAGTAAATATTTACATATAGTTAACATGTGAATGATAATTCCATCAAATTATACAAACAAAACACGTTAAGTATATCCATAAGTAACATGTGACAAAAAGCATATAAGCATATTGTACAAAAACATGTGAATATCTATTATTTACATAGCTAGCATGTTAATACTAAAAAGCTATATATATATATATACATATATATATATATATAAGAAACAAAAAGGTGAAAGAAGGTTGGAAGAATAACACCTTGTTGTCATACACCATTTTCTCTTTTCTTTTTTTTCTTTTTTTTCTTTTTTTTGTTCATGCAAAAGATGACAAATAAAGAGTTGTTAGTGTAATAGTGTCAAACATGTTAGAAACAAATGTAAGTTTATAGGGTGTTTAAAGCTATGAGCTTTGAACACAATCCCATAAACTACACCTATTCTAAGAAAAACTTGAAAAAAAAAAAAAAAGAGTTACAATATTAACTTTATTATTTTTAAAGAAAAAAAATTTTTGGAAAAGGAACATTTTTTTTATATGGGAAAAAGGTTTCAAGGAAACGCTTTATTTTTTGAAAACTTGCATTTTTGAAAGAAATAGATTTTTTTTTTTTATGTATGTTTTTTTTTAAAAAAAAAACCTTTTGAAAACATTATTTTTGGAAAAGAAAAGGGATTTTTGAAAACAAATCTTTTATTTTTTTGGAGTTTTGGGTTTCTAAAAAAAATTGATTATTATAAAAAAAAAATAAAACAGATTTTATTTTGTTTAAAAATAAGTTTCGGACAGAATTTTTTTTATAAAAACAGATTTTTGGGGGGGGGGTGTTAAAAGAAGTTTTGAAAACAAATTCCATGTTATTTTTTAAAAGCTGAGATTTTTTTATTTTGAAAAACAGTTTTTGTTTTATGAATAAAAAAATAAAAAATTAAAAAACCAGTTTTGAAAACAAAAAACAGATTTTGAAAACAGTGTTATACAGAAAACAGTTTTTCTTTTTTCTTTTTTAAGTTTTTTGAAAGCAGTTTTATTATTTTCCAGAAAACATTTTTGAAAAAAGTGTTATAAAACAGATTTTATATTTGAAAACAAAGTAGAAAAAACAGCTTTATAAAAATAACAATAAAACAGTTTTGCATTTTAAAAAAACAGCTTTGAATCTAAAAAAAAAATAACATTTTTTTTAGGGTTTCGGGTTTCACATTTTTTTAGAAAAAGACTTTTCTCTTTTTGCAAGAGTTATTTGAAATGATGAGGAAAAACTTAAAAAGAAAGTATTTTCTTAGAATAGGGGTGTAGGGGAGATGTATACCCAAGCACTTTTCTTTATGGCACATTATCAACAAGAAAAATAAAGAGACAACAACATAAAATATGTGCAGAAGAATAAAGAGTTTTAAAAGTAAAGACTTCAATACAAGAAAAACGAGCTATTGCGGCGGGTGCGAAAACTGCCGCTACATGTTGCCTATTGCGGCACGTTTTTGACCCGCCGATATATATGAGATCTATTGTGGCATTTTTTGCAACCGCCGCTATAGGTAGGGTTTTTTGCGGCGTCCTATAGTAGCGGGACATAAAACCGCCGCAAGAGACATGTTTTAGCAGCGGTAATAGAGCTATAGCGGCGCTCCAAAAACCCCGCCGCTATAGGTAGGGATTTTTGTGGTGTCCTATAGCGGCAGGACATAAAACCGCAGCAATAGACCTATTTTAGCGGCACTTACAAAGCTATAGCATTTTTCTCTATTTTTTTGCCTTCCTAATAAAAGATCAAATGGTAAATTACATTCTATTGGCATGCATGTTAAAAACATATAGAAAATGTGATCCAACGGTTAGATTTTTAAAATATAGATTCAGTAATAAGTTATTGGTTGGTGTAACATATTTTAGAGTTACATCAAGTGCAACTTGAACCTAACCCTATATTTCTTAATTAGATACGAATTTTGACAAATCTACCGTTAGATTACATTATCTTCATATATTTTTCATGCTTACAAAATTTGAAGGTGATCAAAGATTAATTGTCATGTCATCAATCAATTGTTTAAATTCAAGTTCCTGTAGTTTAAAATAACGCATAAAAGATGAGTTTAAAGATTAAATGGTAAATTACATCCGATTGGCATAAAAATTGGCATGCATATTAAGAACATATAGAAAATGTGATAGGACGATTGGATTTTCAAAATATGAATTCAACAATAAGTTATTGGTTGGTGTAACATTTTTTAAAATTACATCAAGTGTAACTTGAACCTAACCCTATATTTCTTAATTCGATGTGAATTTTGATAAATCTACCGTTAGATTACATTATCTACATATATTTTTTATACTTACAAAATTTCAAAGTGATCAAAGATTAATAGTCATGTCATCAATCAATTTTTAAATTCAAGTTCTTGTAGTTTAAAATAACGCATAAAAGATGAGTTTAAAGATCAAATGGTAAATTACATCCGATTGGCCTAAAAATTAGCATGCATGTTAAGAACCATAGAAAATGTGATCCAACGGTTGAATTTTCAAAATATGAATTCAAAAATAAGTTATTGGTTGGTGTAACATTTTTTAGAGTTACATCAAGTGTAATTTGAACCTTACCCTATATTTCTTAATTCGATGTAAATTTTGACAAATCTACCGTTAGATTACATTATCCTCATATATTTTTCATGCTTACAAAATTTTAAGGTGATCAAAGATTAATAGTCATGTCATCAATCAATTATTTAAATTCAAGTTCCTGTAGTTTAAAATAACGCATAAAAGATGAGTTTAAAGATTAAATGGTAAATTACATCCGTTTGGCATGAAAATTGGCATGCACGTTAAGAACATATAGAAAATGTGATCCAACGGTTGGATTTTCAAAATATTAATTTAAAAATAAGTTATTGGTTGGTGTAGCATTTTTTAGAGCTACATCAAGTGTAACTTGAACCTAACCCTATATTTCTTAATTCGATGTGAATTTTGACAAATCTACCGTTAGATTACATTATCTTCATATATATTTCATGCTTACAAAATTTGAAGGTGATCAAAGATTAATTGTCATGTCATCAATCAATTGTTTAAATTCAAGTTCTTGTAGTTTAAAATAACGCATAAAAGATGAGTTTAAAGATTAAATGGTAAATTACATCCGATTGGCATAAAAATTGGCATGCATATTAAGAACATATAGAAAATGTGATCGGATGATTGGATTTTCAAAATATGAATTCAACAATAAGTTATTGGTTGGTGTAACATTTTTTAAAATTACATCAAGTGTAACTTGAACCTAACCCTATATTTCTTAATTCGATGTGAATTTTGATAAATCTACCGTTAGATTACATTATCTACATATATTTTTTATACTTACGAAATTTCAAAGTGATCGAAAATTAATAGTCATGTCATCAATCAATTTTTTAAATTCAAGTTCTTGTAGTTTAAAATAACGCATAAAAGATGAGTTTAAAGATCAAATGGTAAATTACATCCGATTGGCCTGAAAATTGGCATGCATGTTAAGAACCATAGAAAATGTGATCCAACGGTTCGATTTTCAAAATATGAATTCAAAAATAAGTTATTGGTCTGTGTAACATTTTTTAGAGTTACATCAAGTGTAATTTGAATCTTACCCTATATTTCTTAATTCGATGTAAATTTTGACAAATCTACCGTTAGATTACATTATCCTCATATATTTTTCATGCTTACAAAATTTTAAGGTGATCAAAGATTAATAGTCATGTCATCAATCAATTATTTAAATTCAAGTTCTTGTAGTTTAAAATAACGCATAAAAGATGAGTTTAAAGATTAAATGGTAAATTACATCCGTTTGGCATGAAAATTGGTATGCACGTTAAGAACATATAGAAAATGTGATCCAACGGTTGGATTTTCAAAATATTAATTTAAAAATAAGTTATTGGTTGGTGTAGCATTTTTTAGAGCTACATCAAGTGTAACTTGAACCTAACCCTATATTTCTTAATTCGATGTGAATTTTGATAAATCTACCGTTAGATTACATTATCTTCATATATTTTTCATGCTTACAAAATTTGAAGATGATCAAAGATTAATTGTCATGTCATCAATCAATTGTTTAAATTCAAGTTCTTGTAGTTTAAAATAACGCATAAAAGATGAGTTTAAAGATTAAATAGTAAATTACATCCGATTGGCATAAAAATTGGCATGCACATTAAGAACATATAGAAAATGTGATCGGACGATTGGATTTTCAAAATATGAATTCAACAATAAGTTATTGGTTGGTGTAACATTTTTAAAATTACATCAAGTGTAACTTGAACCTAATCCTATATTTCTTAATACGATGTGAATTTTGATAAATCTACCGTTAGATTACATTATCTACATATATTTTTTTATACTTACAAAATTTCAAAGTGATCAAAGATTAATAGTCATGTCATCATTCAATTTTTTAAATTCAAGTTCTTGTAGTTTAAAATAACGCATAAAAGATGAGTTTAAAGATTAAATGGTAAATTACATCCGATTAGCATAAAAATTGGCATGCATATTAAGAACATATAGAAAATGTGATCGGACGATTGGATTTTCAAAATATGAATTCAACAATAAGTTATTGGTTGGTGTAACATTTTTTAAAATTACATCAAGTGTAACTTGAACCTAACCCTATATTTCTTAATTCGATGTGAATTTTGATAAATCTACCGTTAGATTACATTATCTACATATATTTTTTATACTTACAAAATTTCAAAGTGATCAAAGATTAATAGTCATTTCATCAATCAATTTTTTAAATTCAAGTTCTTGTAGTTTAAAATAACGCATAAAAGATGAGTTTAAAGATCAAATGGTAAATTACATCCGATTGGCCTGAAAATTGGCATGCATGTTAAGAACCATAGAAAATGTGATCCAACGGTTCGATTTTCAAAGTATGAATTCAAAAATAAGTTATTGGTTGATGTAACATTTTTTAGAGTTACATCAAGTGTAATTTGAACCTTACCCTATATTTCTTAATTCGATGTAAATTTTGACAAATCTACCGTTAGATTACATTATCCTCATATATTTTTCATGCTTACAAAATTTTAAGGTGATCAAAGATTAATAGTCATGTCATCAATCAATTATTTAAATTCAAGTTCTTGTAGTTTAAAATAACGCATAAAAGATGAGTTTAAAGATTAAATGGTAAATTACATCCGTTTGGCATGAAAATTGGCATGCACGTTAAGAATATATAGAAAATGTGATCCAACGGTTGGATTTTCAAAATATTAATTTAAAAATAAGTTATTGGTTGGTGTAACATTTTTTAGAACTACATCAAGTGTAACTTGAACCTAACCCTATATTTCTGAATTCGATGTGAATTTTGACAAATCTACCGTTAGATTACATTATCTTCATATATTTTTCATGCTTACAAAATTTGAAGGTGATCAAAGATTAATAGTCATGTCATCAATCAATTGTTTAAATTCAAGTTCTTGTAGTTTAAAATAACGCTTAAAAGATGAGTTTAAAGATCAAATGGTAAATTACATCCGATTGGCCTGAAAATTGGCATGCATGTTAAGAACCATAGAAAATGTGATCCAAGTTCGATTTTCAAAATATGAATTCAAAATAAGTTATTGGTTGGTGTAACATTTTTTAGAGTTACATCAAGTGTAATTTGAACCTTACCCTATATTTCTTAATTCGATGTAAATTTTGACAAATCTACCGTTAGATTACATTATCCTCATATATTTTTCATGCTTACAAAATTTTAAGGTGATCAAAGATTAATAGTCATGTCATCAATCAATTATTTAAATTCAAGTTCTTGTAGTTTAAAATAACGCATAAAAGATGAGTTTAAAGATTAAATGGTAAATTACATCCGTTTGGCATAAAAATTGGTATGCACGTTAAGAACATATAGAAAATGTGATCCAACGGTTGGATTTTCAAAATATTAATTAAAAATAAGTTATTGGTTGGTGTAGCATTTTTTAGAGCTACATCAAGTGTAACTTGAACCTAACCCTATATTTCTTAATTCGATGTGAATTTTGATAAATCTACCGTTAGATTACATTATCTTCATATATTTTTCATGCTTACAAATTTGAAGATGATCAAAGATTAATTGCCATGTCATCAATCAATTGTTTAAATTCAAGTTCTTGTAGTTTAAAATAACGCATAAAAGATGAGTTTAAAGATTAAATAGTAAATTACATCCGATTGGCATAAAAATTGGCATGCATATTAAGAACATATAGAAAATGTGATCGACGATTGGATTTTCAAAATATGAATTCAACAATAAGTTATTGGTTGGTGTAACATTTTTTAAAATTACATCAAGTGTAACTTGAACCTAACCCTATATTTCTTAATTCGATGTGAATTTTGATAAATCTACCGTTAGATTACATTATCTACATATATTTTTTATACTTACAAATTTCAAAGTGATCAAAGATTAATAGTCATGTCATCATTCAATTTTTAAATTCAAGTTCTTGTAGTTTAAAATAACGCATAAAAGATGAGTTTAAAGATTAAATGGTAAATTACATCCGATTAGCGTAAAATTGGCATGCATATTAAGAACATATAGAAAATGTGATCGGACGATTGGATTTTCAAAATATGAATTCAAAATAAGTTATTGGTTGGTGTAACATTTTTTAAAATTACATCAAGTGTAACTTGAACCTAACCCTATATTTCTTAATTCGATGTGAATTTTGATAATCTACCGTTAGATTACATTATCTCATATATTTTTTATACTTACAAAATTTCAAAGTGATCAAAGATTAATAGTCATGTCATCAATCAATTTTTTAAATTCAAGTTCTTGTAGTTTAAAATAACGCATAAAAGATGAGTTTAAAGATCAAATGGTAAATTACATCCGATTGGCCTGAAAATTGGCATGCATGTTACGAACCATAGAAATGTGATCCAACGGTTCGATTTTCAAAGTATGAATTCAAAAATAAGTTATTGGTTGGTGTAACATTTTTTAGAGTTACATCAAGTGTAATTTGAACCTTACCCTATATTTCTTAATTCGATGTAAATTTTGACAAATCTACCGTTAGATTACATTATCCTCATATATTTTTTCATGCTTACAAAATTTTAAGGTGATCAAAGATTAATAGTCATGTCATCAATCAATTATTTAAATTCAAGTTCTTGTAGTTTAAAATAACGCATAAAAGATGAGTTTAAAGATTAAATGGTAAATTACATCCGTTTGGCATGAAATTGGCATGCACGTTAAGAACATATAGAAAATGTGATCCAACGGTTGGATTTTCAAAATATTAATTTAAAAATAAGTTATTGGTTGGTGTAACATTTTTTAGAACTACATCAAGTGTAACTTGAACCTAACCCTATATTTCTGAATTCGATGTGAATTTTGACAAATCTACCGTTAGATTACATTATCTTCATATATTTTTCATGCTTACAAAATTTGAAGGTGATCAAAGATTAATAGTCATGTCATCAATCAATTGTTTAAATTCAAGTTCTTGTAGTTTAAAATAACGCTTAAAAGATGAGTTTAAAGATCAAATGGTAAATTACATCCGATTGGCCTGAAAATTGGCATGCATGTTAAGAACCATAGAAAATGTGATCCAATAGTTCGATTTTCAAAATATGAATTCAAAAATAAGTTATTGGTTGGTGTAACATTTTTTAGAGTTACATCAAGTGTAATTTGAACCTTACCCTATATTTCTTAATTCGATGTAAATTTTGACAAATCTACCGTTAGATTACATTATCCTCATATATTTTCATGCTTACAAAATTTTAAGGTGATCAAAGATTAATAGTCATGTCATCAATCAATTGTTTAAATTCAAGTTCTTGAAGTTTAAAATAACACATAAAAGATGAGTTTAAAGATCAAATGGTAAATTACATCCGATTGGCATAAAAATTGGCATGCATATTAAGAACATATAGAAAATATGATCCAACGGTTGAATTTTCAAAATATGAATTTAACAATAATTTAATGGTTGGTGTAATATTTTTTAACGTTACATAAAGTTTAACTTGAACCTAACCCTATATTTCTTAATTTGATGTGAATTTTGACAAATATACCGTTAGATTACATTATCTTCATATATTTTTTATGCTTACAAAATTTCAAAGTGATCAAAGATTAATAGTCATGTCATCAATCAATTATTTAAATTCAAGTTCTTGTAGTTTAAAATAACGCATAAAAGATGAGTTTAAAAATTAAATGGTAAATTACATCCATTTGGCATGAAAATTGGCTTGCACGTTAAGAACATATAGAAAATGTGATCCAACGGTTGGATTTTCAAAATATTAATTTAAAAATAAGTTATTGGTTGGTGTAACATTTTTTAGAGCTACATCAAGTGTAAATTGAACCTAACCCCATATTTCTTAATTCGATGTGAATTTTGACAAATCTACCGTTAGATTACATTATCTTCATATATTTTTAATGATTACAAAATTTCAAGGTGATCAAAGGTTAATAGTCATGTCATCAATCAATTATTTAAATTCAAGTTCTTGTAATTTAAAATAATGCATAAAAGATGAGTTTAAAGATCAAATGGTAAATTACATCCGATTGGCATAAAAATTGGCATGCATATTAAGAACATATAGAAAATGTGATCCAACGTTTGGATTTTCAAAATATGAATTTAACAATAAGTTATTGGTTGGTGTAACGTTTTTTAGAGTTACATCAAGTGTAACTTGAATCTAACCCTATATTTCTTAATTTGATGTGAATTTTGACAAATCTACCATTAGATTACATTATCTTCATATATTTTTTATGCTTACAAAATTTCAAGGTGATCAAAGATTAATAGCCATATTTTCGATCAATTGTTTAAATTCAAGTTTTTGTAGTTTAAAATAACGCATAAAAGATGAGTTTAAAGATCAAATGATAAATTACACCAATATATCACCATACTCTTCAATTTTAATGATCAAGATTTGACCAAGTCTAGTATTTCACAAAGTCTAGTAGTATCGGGACTATCTATTAAGTTTGATCGGGTTTGACCAACTTTGATTAAACTTTGATTGCACTTTTCTTTAAATCCAACCATTTAATTGTGACCATAATTTATCAGAATGAACCTATCATTACACTCTTCAAATCTAACGATTAGATTTCAAATCTAAGAATGGCACATAATGGACATCTGTTGTGTACCTATATGGCTATATATATTCTCTCAATCTGACCGTCCAATTGGTCTCAAATTTTACCCATACAAATATGTCATCATACTCTTCAATCCTAGTGATCAAGATTTGAATATGAATTTTACCAAGTCCAGTGGTCTCGGGACCATTTATTAAGTTTGACTGGGTTTGACTAACTTTGACTAAACTTTGACCGCGCCTTTTTCTAAATCCAACCGTTTGATTGTGACCATAATTTACCAGAATTAACCTTTCATTACACTCTTCAAATCCAACGGTTAGATTTCAAATCTAAGTATGGTGCATGATGGACATGTGTGATGTACTTGTATGGTTATGTTTTCTCAATCTGACTATCCAATTAGTTATATTAGTCACATTTTAAAATTCTTACATAAATTTAATAATAGCTATGATCATTTTTTTTTAATTTATAATAAGATAGAATGTGTGATAATTCTTGTTTTGTAGTATTTTTTTTTTTAAATTCTAATTAAATTCTAATTAATTTTCCTTTTAAAAATACTTACCGTAATTACTCCATTAGTAATTTTTTATTTTTTTTTGAGGAACATTTTAGTGATTAGTCTTTTTTTTAAGCAAAAGTTTATCATTATTTTTTAGTAAAAAGACAAAATCAATATGTTGAAAAGACAAAATCAATATTTTTTTTTATTACAATAGAGTATTAGTAATTTTTAACTTAAAAAATAACAATAGTATTTCTTTTTTTTAATATCCTAGTCTATGTCTCATATCACTTTTCTAGTTGGTACCCAAATATTAAATAAAAGTGTGCATCTTTATTATTGAATTACTATATAGAGAGGTTTTGGATTATCAACCGGAGAGTGAAAGCACTCATCCTCATCACTTTAATTAATACGTATAATAATATCAAATTAATATTAATTCATCCATGCATAGTAGGTTAGAAAAATGGGATTGACGTCTCTCAAATTAAAGTGTGATCAATGAAATGCTTTCAATTATAGTGGAGCATTTCATTGATCACACTTTAATCTGAGAGACGTCATGGTCCTCAAATTCAATCACGCGTTTCTTTCATTAAAACAAATAAAAAAAAATGCCACACGTTAAGTCCACACTCCACACATTTCTAATTCATCACTTTGCCTGCATAAAATTTCATTTCCCACTTAAAAATTTTCATTTCCCAGACAAAACATTTTATTTTCCCACCAATATTTCATTCCCACTACACAAAACTCTCTCTCATTTTCTCTCTATCTCTCACATCTACTCTCTCTCTCTCTCTCTCTCTCTCTCTCTCTCTCTCACACACACACACACACACACAGAGATCTTGATATTCACTTTCACACTCACACACACAACTCCGCCGACGCCGACGAGGAGAGACCAGCCCAGCGCCGCCGAGCCCAACGCCGACAAGGCCGGTTCACGAGGTTTTCGGTGGTGGAAAGCGTATGTTCATGAGATCGTCGGTGGCGGTCGCCGGAGCAGCAGCGTTCTCGTCAAGCCGGTTACGATGTGGAGATCCCAAGGCGCTACTCTCACCGGACAAATTCAACAGGAGGTAAGATTCACAAATGTTTATGTTCTTTTATGTTAGGCCAAGGCTATGCTGCTGTGATAATTAAAGGTTTTCTTTTCATGGTAAAAAGGCTTAGGTGAAAGCAACCAGATGGGGTTAATACATACGATTGATATCTTGAAAGATTGCCTGTAAGATATTTGTGAAAATGCTTACTTTCTTGACATTTTTTCAGTTGGCTTATGCTCTTGCTTTTGGTGGATTGGTGTCATGTGGTGGTCATTTGTTGTGGTATTGTTTTAACTGTGTGGGGAAGGGGGTTTTAGAAGGGGGAAAATGAAAAATTTTATACTAAGCTTTGGCTAGAATGCAGTCAATGTGAGACCATGTGTTTGATAATTTTGTATCTCAGGTGTTTAAAAAATGCTACTTAAAATGGAATGTGGATGTTTGCATAGTGTAAATTAAGGTTTATTGGGTTTAAACTTTACAGTGTGGCCTTGGTTTAGAATTTTTGTGTTCTTTATGAAGTAGTTGCTATTTGGTTGAGTTTCTTATAGATGGTGCTTATTTTTTAGACAATTGTTTGTTGAATTTTGTATATCATTCTCAATTTTGATGGGAAGTTAATATATAGATATTTGCTTATGTGAATTGATAAGGTTCTCTTCATCTTCAATTTTGCTGGAATTTATTAGTTTTAAGCGCAAATCGGAAGTTTTAGAGACCAAAACTGTGGAAATTTCTACCAATTTCTAAGAAAAATCTGCATTGTTTTACATGTATATATAGGAGATCTACTTTCTTTCATATAGGCAACCACCCAAATTGTAATTAGTCCCTTAATTATTAGCAAAATGGCAGCCATTTTTCAATTTAATAAAGCTTGGTGATTATGTGGCTTCTTCAACAAGTCTTAATTTCAATTTTAATTGTAGGAGGAAGTTTTTGGAGCAACTTAAGAAGTCCAAATACAGGTATATTAAGTATTCTCTTTAACTTTCTTCTATCTTCTGGTTGCTTTTATGAACGAGCATTTGATTAGGATCAATAAAAAAAAGGGTCTCTCAACAGTTAGAAAGTATTCTTTCTGCAAAAGGTTGTTATGATGGACCCTTTGAGTTATAAAACAGAAAGTTTTCACCTATTAACTTGGTAGGTCACTAATACTACATGGTCCAACTAGAGAGGGTGCCTTTGAATGTTTCCCTTTGTTGTGAAAAAGTTAAAAAAAAAAAAAAATTATAACCTCTTTATAAGATCTTTTTTAACCTCTTTATAAGATTTTTTTTTTTTGTTATTTCATATATCAATCTGGGGATTTATTATTAAAAATCATTCTTTTGGTGTTTGAGAACTCAAT
>JAXUIC010000635.1:0-23630 GCA_035136125.1 Quercus rubra
AAAAAAAAAAAAAAAAAGTTATTTAAAAAATATATTTTTTATTTACAAACAAGTCTTTTGTCTTACTTTTTGTATTCTACTTTATACTTTATTAATCACAACTTGTCATATAAATTTTTTTTTTAATAAAATAGTCAGAGTTTAAAATAGGAAAAGAAAAAAAAAATCAAACATATCAACCACAATTAAAGTATAAAGCGAAATATAAAAATTGGAATAAAGAATTTTCTATTCATCAGTTGCATGCTAAAAAGAAAACGTTATAAAACATTAACAAGAACATAAATTGACCAAATCGCATGCATAAAACCATTAACAAAATTAAGAAAGTCATTAACCTGCATGCTAGGAAAGAAAAAGTGAAAAAAAAAAAATATATATATATATATATATATATTGGAACATGAATTTAGCAATTTTATGCAAGAATAAAACTATAACCAAAATGAAAGTCATTTTGTATGCAAGAAGTGAAAAGTGAAAAAACTTTTGGGACATGAACTGAGTAATTTAGTAGAATAAAAAAAGAAGTAACATATGTGCTAATTGCCACAGCCATTAAAAAAAGAATTAAATAAAAAGGCAAAGTAGCTAGTACCCACCAACAGTTGGGGTTCGAAAAGTAGTCCATCCTTGCATGAAATTCCGATTGCCTGTCACAATGGTCTGTCCCATTCCATCACCAACAAGCATAATATTGGTTTTCTTCTTTTCATGTCTATGTTTTCCTTATAAACTCCCTTCTTCACATGTATGACATACCTCCTATTACTATAACTTGGAGCTGCGTAAATGGCTTCAGCAATTGTACGATATTGACCACTCCCATCCACTGCCACTATGGTATTTACATGCATACCTTGTGGATTGGATTTAAGGAGATCTTGATCATCTTCACTCATCCATTTTGGAAAATCAGAACTTTTGTTTGTTGGTTTGGTATTATTTCGTGGTGGTTTAAATGGTAAGCTATGTAATTGAGTGTACAAAGCCAAAACATTGCCAATAAGTTGTGTAACTTGTACCAAGCTTCCCTTTATGAAGCTTTCAAGACGTCTATCAGTGCCCTCAAAGCCTTCAAGGCATGTGTCTTGGTTACTTAGTGCAGCACTTAACCAGCTTTTAAATTTCCTTCATAGTGTACGTTCTTGACACCAGCTCGAATCTCCTTCATCTCATCTAAAGACCAAGCCAACTCTGCGACTGAGAATCGAGAAGCTCTTTGCAATCCTCGATTGCTATTTGTTCGCGGTAACTGACAGACAAAGCATTGAACTTTGTAATGGTTTCAATGGCTTGTCTTGCTTCATTGATTGTAGTCCTAAGTGCAGCACTCAAGATGGAAGTGGGGTTTTGATCCGGGCCTATGTTTTGGAGCTCGGTTTGCAAATTCAAAAGGCATGAATTTTGATTGTGTTGGAAACAAGCTTGTAACATCATGGTTTGCATGGTTTGGTTTGGTACATTTGAGGAGGATCCATGAGAAAGAGCTTCAAGGTGAGGTAAAAGGATGAGAAATATTAGAACAAAATTGACAAAGGCCATGTTTTGGCTATGATAATCAAAGAGTTGTCTAATGTCTATGGTCTTTATGAAATAGAACATAATATATTTATAAGCGATGGAGGGTATGTGGGGATTGTTTGCTTTCAAAGTAATGGTTCAATCTTTTGAGTTTCATAGTTACCTTCTTTATACTTTCACCCACATGAAGTTCTTATACATATGCTTTCTTTTGAGAGCAATTTTTAATATTCCTGCCAACTTTCAGCATGTTGGACAAATAGCTAGGGAGCTTCTCTAATATGATGTCCCCTTTTTCCTGCTGCATGTTGCACAATCAAGGTATCCATGTCCTTGATTCTCAAAAAAAAAAAAAAAAAAAGGTATCCATGTCCTTGCTAGCTCACACCCTATTTTCCAGCCATGGTCGAGTACAAAGTTGATCCCTTACCTCAGTTCACACTGGTTGTATAAAGTATCATATATAGGAGGACTAATTGAAAGGCTTACAAATACTTTTGGTCATCAACTTTTACATACAACTTTATTTTGGTTTTAGGGGAAAAAAATTACATTAATTTAGTTCTTACTCTTGTTATACACATTTTGGTGTGTTATCCTTGCCATCATCTTGCTCATAGATTATTTATGTGTCAATTAATCAATTTATTTATTAAAAAAAAAAAAGCTAACTAGAAAAAAAAAATTGTAATAGTTATAGTAACCTGGTTGGAAACCCCCCCCCCCCCTCCCCAATTAGCTCAAACGTTCACTCATTAAATAATATAATAAAATCAAATTTTTTTTTTCAAAACCACTCCCGTATCTTTTCCTGCTATTTTTCCTTACTTTCTAGGCAATCAAACATAGCACATACATAGGATAGGCCAATGTAAAAAAATCAACCCCCACAATACATAATACCTAGGGACAGAGCCACACTAGGGCCCAAAGAATCCCTAGCCCCCTTGAGTTGTAGGAAAAAAAATGTAAATATATAAGGGCCTAATTTGAATTGGGCTTAAGAATAAAAACTTGACTTCTCTCCACAAAATCATCAACCCAAAAAATTTAACAAAAACTTATTACAGGAATAAAATTAAAAAATTTACAACTAATCATATGCTCAAAAGTTTTTTTGTTTATACTTCCTGGCCTTCTAACTCAAAATTCTAGCTAGGTGCCTAATTATATATACCTCCGAGCATCCATTTTCTTATCCAACAAACACAGCACACATACACACTACAAATCAACCAACCCCACAGCACAATACCTCCTAGTACCCACAATCGAGTTCAAGTTGTTCCCACCAATGGCCATGATCCCACAGCCACCAGCCACCGTTGTGAACCACAACAAAACCGCTACAAACTGCTAGAGCACCATAAACCACTAAGCTCCACTACAAACCAAATAACATGAGCCCAGCACTGAGATTGATCGTCAAAGCCTTCAACGGTTGTGACTCGCTACCCAAAAGCCCAATAGCCTCTCTCAATATTGACACCAAGACCCAACCACACAATGGCCCTTAGTGAACCCAAATCAAACTCATTACTTGAAACTCATTTGGTACTTTTCAAAATAGCCCAATCAAACTAGGTGAGTGACCCATTCGATGCAATCATGAATCCCATTTGGTCCTTTACAAAATGACATGTTGTGTCCAAGATTTTGAGATCAAATCCCCACGGAAAAATTGTCACATACTACTTAATAAAATTTAAAAGCATCTGTAGAAGATGTTGCAAAAAAAATGTCATTTTACCACACCAAAAACCTACTTTATTATTTTACCACATCATTTTACAACATCTCATTTATTAGATGTTTTATCATTCAATTTTATACATTAAAATAATATTTACTACACATTAAAATAATATAAACAATACAATAAAATAATATATTTAACACAATAAATAACAACCACAACACTGCTGTCGCCGTCACCGCCACCACCACCACCACCACTGTGACAGCCACAATCCATTGCAAAACAAAAAACTGAAAACAAAACCACCACCACAACCACCGTCATCAACAACCCACCACAGAACCCATTAAAAACATAGCAACACCCACTAGCACAACAACTCAAACCCAGAAAACACAACCAAAACCCACTAGCACTGGCAACCTAAACCCACGAAACTACTAGCATTGCCAACCCAAAACCACGAATCCACTTGCATCGACAACCAAAACCCACTAGCACCGGCAACCCATAATCAAGATCTCACCTCACCTCAACGTCGATGCCCACGATCGTGACGAACACTCCGATCTCACCTCAACATCGATTTCGATCTCACACCTCAACGTCAATTCCGATAGGCGATGATGATGACAATGCCCAGAGAGATCAACGATGACAATGCAAAATGCAACTGATGAGAGATTGGTGATGATGGATCACCGATGACGATCGGTGATGACAGATCAAGATCAACAATTTATAAGAGAGAGGGAATCAGTGAGAGGGAACCGGTGAGAGAGAAGAGAAAAGAATAAACTGAAGAGAGAGGAGAGAGAAAAGAGAATAAAAAAATATTAATTAGTTATACCATTCCCATCCGTATAGTGGCAAATATGCAACAACACTGTTCATATGTTGCAAAAATTATAGCATTTAGAACATATGATAAAATGAGGTTTTTGGTGTTTGGTGTGTTAAATGTGCCAAATATTTGGCATTTGTCACATTTACCATATCTAGTGTGGATGCTCTATATTCCCAAGAAAATTTTCTCAGTTTCAAGAAAATGTTGCACATAAATAGTCATAAATTGAGTAATTTCCATGTTTTTATTACATCCTACCGGATTGAATTCTGATTTTGATCTTAAACTATAAAATTTTCAATTAAATTCAGTCAAAACCGGTTCAATATAAATATAGCAATAGCCAACAGTGGTTGGAAAAAAAAGAATGGGCATGAAATAAGCATGAATTTTGTATTACATCATGGTGTTGATACTTGATATAATACTTTAAAAAAACTAACATGCACTACTACGACTGTAATGTAATGGACTTTTTCTATTATTATTATTATTATTAAATTAATATAATGGACTTGATATCTTAGACAATGAATCTTCTTGATTATCCTCATTGACTAATAAGTGTGTGGTGACGGTCGAATTGATGTTACATCAAAACAAAGCTTCTTAATCAAACTCACGTACTTTGTCTATGGTGACACCCAATACAAAAGGACACGAGTACTTTTTAATCACGGTAAATATTAATTTAATCTAATGCAAATTTTAGGTCAATTAATCCAACAAGTACAAGAGGACATGATATTTTTTTTTTAAAATAACATTGTCGGCACGGCACCTTAGTAGTCTCCTTAACCACATATACACATAGAAAGAGAATTATAAATTAAACATAGATAGCGTGGGAATCCCTTAACAGTAAAACTCCTGCAATCACATATTCATATTTATATTAAAAATTTAAAAATTGATGTTGTATTTATTGTTCCATTCCTGTTAAGTCATGTCAAAATATTTGGTCTTTGATCCACTTTATTTAGTCCATTCAATCCAATTTGGTTCATTTTGTTCCACTTCGATGATACTTTGAGAGGAGAAGTTGTGTAGAAAGATGAGCAGTTCATTAACCATTATGTCACATTTTCAGTATAATGTTGATAATTCTTAATAAAATTATATATATTTATTTATATTATTAAAGTTTTGTATTTTTTTTCTTATAAAAGTTACAAATTTACTTATATCTACTTCATTTATGTCATTTCAGACATATAGAAGATGAATCGTTTGTAAAAAGCACTAGAAAATAGAAACAAATTCCAATCTCACATTATATTATTTACAAAAAAATTCACCTTATATAATTATGTAAAATGCATTATATTTCTTTAAAAAATAAATAAATAACTTACAAAATTTAAACACTTTCAAATAATAAGTATTGATGGCTTAATTTAGAAAATCTATTATATTGTAACAACTATATTTTGTTAGAAATTAATCACATCATTTTAAGAAAGGTTTTGGATTAACACTTATAAGTTTTATCTATTATTTTCGTTTTTACTTAACAAA
Organism: Quercus rubra; assembly: GCA_035136125.1. Classification (NCBI taxonomy): domain Eukaryota; kingdom Viridiplantae; phylum Streptophyta; class Magnoliopsida; order Fagales; family Fagaceae; genus Quercus; species Quercus rubra. The sequence continues at coordinate 5,589 of JAXUIC010000635.1, forward strand.
AACAAATTATCAAAATTTTCCTCACATTACTTGGATTTGCAAATAGTTTCGAAGGAAGATCATTTGGTAGAAATCTCTCTCTCTCTCTCTCTCTCTCTCTCTCTAAGAATGGAATTAACTTAAACTTTAGAGTGCCCACTATCACCCCAAGCAGTGCCATTTCCACCATGTAAGACCCAGCTAAGTTGAACATAATGAAGCTTCCTTTATAAATAAATCTTTTGTAGAAGTGTCAGCCGAACCAAATAAAGTCCCTCTACAACTAGCTTCTAAATAAATTCAACACTTCAACTAGTTCTTTACCATGAACATATTTAACATTAAACTGCACTTCAGCACTCTCCAAAACCCTAACTTTGTTGCTTTAGCTAAAGTTTCCCTTACTGCTTCTAATTGCACTTGCATTGAATTATTTAGTCTTTTACATTCCTACTTATACATCCAGTGATCCGGCAAAAATATTATTTCTCTCCTCCTCTTGACATACTGGACAAAAAGTTTCACTTTAAATTCCTTTTGATCCACTCTAGTTTTAAAGGAAGATCTCTATGAGAAAGTTTCCACACAAACACAACACGCTTATAAAGTAGTTGTAACTTTTAAGGACAAGTTATTGTCCCAATTGATCCTTGACATTCTAATATCCACTTGTTGTATATGTAGATTAAGATTCATATTGCACAGGGCACTGTAACCTTTGCTGACCACATAATTTCCTCTACCTGATAATGGCCAAATAAATTTGTCACTTATTATCAACTAAAATTTTCAAAGTCCAGCCTGAAAATGCATTCCAGCTTTCCACCCTTCTAATTAAGTTGAAATTAAATTTATCAATCAGCCCTTGGAAAGTCATTATCTAATGCTTCTGAAATGGAATTTTAAAATAAGATATCCCCCAGTCTTATCAACCAACTTCATCCCAATGAGCTATTCTTGATGTCTTCTATTGCATTTGGACTAAATATAATTTATACAAAAACAACAAAGCCTTGGTTCCAAAATTTGAAGGTCATATATAAAATCTTCAACAGATTAGTTAGGATCAGCTACATGTTACTTGCCCTGACATTTCACAATACCAGTCACATGTTTTCTTAATAAAGTGTAAAATTTTATCCTAAACCTTGAAAACAGAAAAGAATCATCCACCAAAATGATATATGTATATATATGATTAATAGCAGGGTCAATCCTAGCCAGTTTAATGCCTTTGCATTCCTTGGATAACCCAACTTACATAAGGGTAGAAGACAAAACATTGGCACAAAGGAGAAATAAAGAGGGGTGGAAATGAGTTCACATTGCCTCAACCACTTCTTTGCACTAAAACTTTGGTTGGATTACCATAAACTAAGATTCTATATGACAAAGTGGAACACATTCTAGAACAAGTCTAATCAAAAACTGGTTTCAAGAAATTCCAACTAACACAATCATGTGCTTTGGACATGTCAATCTTAGTGGCTCCAAAGCAAGACTTCCTCTTTTATGTTTACTAAAATAATTTATCAATTCTTAAGGCCAAAATAATGTTATTAGGGATAGCATGCCCTTGACAAATGCATGCTGGAAAGGGGAAATCAAGTGGTCCATGAAAGGGTTTAAGGCCCTATCGCTAACAATTTGGAAATTACAATGCAAGCATTAGAAGATTGCAGGTGTTCCATCAGGTTTAAGAACCTTAACCTTCAAAAGGCCCAAATTGAAAGACATCATTCTTGTCCTCGATTTAGATTGTTACATTCAAGATTTTAAGTAGATCATTTGTCAGGCTGGTAACTTAATCCCATCCAGCCTACTAAAGGTAATACAGATCATAGAAACCAAGACCATTATCGAAGTAAAAGGTTTAAGGAATCTGCTTCAAAACCAATATGGTCTCGCCTAAAAAAGTATATCTATTAGTGAATTTGAATAGTTTGTCTCAATTGCATATTACTTTTACATGAGAACAAACTATTAGATACAGGATTGAGGTTGTCTCAATTACATATTACTTTCAAAATTTAATTTAAAAACATACATAAGTTACATATTCTGCCTCACTTCTTAATCCAGTTGCTCTGCCAGTGAACTGCCTTAATCCCTTACAAAGAAAGAAAACAAGAGTGCAAGGGCCAAGAGGGGCGGAAGGAGAAAAGAGAAAATAAAAGAGAACAAACATGGCAATTTTATGCCATTATGATACAATCTGTTTTAGCAACTTGAAAACCCCTAGAATATTTGGTGAAGCCCTTCTCTCCAAGAAAGCAGAAAAACTTCATTGGCAAAACTCATCCCAACTTCTCAACAACCTTCATGAAAAACCATGACAAGAGAAGGTTTCTGACTGACTTATAAATAGGCTTTATGATATGAAGTTTATTCCCATCTAATCTTGCAGCCCCTTGCAAGCAGGGTCTCAAGTATCTCTGTAGAAAGTAAGAATCTGAGAGAACCAATTAACTTGGCCTTCTTGATCCGCACACAGCAGGCCCTAAGTGCTAGTTCAAACCCTTTCACTGTGACATTCATGAGGTGCACCAGCTTGACATCCTGCAGCCGTGTTAGGTTCCCCAACACCATACATAGCCCCACATCTGACACAGCACAATAGCTCATGTTTATCTGCCACCAATGAAAGTAGTTAGCTTAACCCATGTCCCAAAATCTGTAATCAATGATCATTTACCATTATATGTTGGCAGACATGTTCATAACCTAAATATGCAGCCTTGCTATTTTGACAAGAGTATGTTAATTAGAAAAAGGAAAACAGGTGGCTTAAAAGATTTGTAAAAATAACTGCTCATAACTTTTGGAACTATTACTTTTCATTTTTGTTTTCAACAAACATCCTGAAAAAGCATACCACCTCATAAAACAATGCCATCATTAGTATTCTATTTAATGTGCAGCCAAACAAAAGAAAAGGCAATTTATGATTTATAAATAGATGTATATAACAACCAGTTCCTGTATTTGATGAAAGTTCCAAATTTCGTTGCATTTGCCTTTTATTTAGTTTCATTTATGCAACATTAATTTGCTTAATAAGAATTTCAGCATATTGAGCTAGAGATTTTATTCTGAAGAAGATAGAGCTTGTTAGTGAGCCTAATTTACATGTGAATTTGATTCATATTATCCTATTAAGTTCTGACAATATGTAAGGGGAAAAATGCACTGGGAAACTGCAGTGTATGACCTTTGCTTACTTAAAAGGTGGACTTAACATAAAGGCAGAAGCAGAAGCGTTAGCAGTGAGTAGCAGGTGCTGTGAATTTATTGTGGGAGGTGACAATTATAGTTGAATAGAATAAGGACCCCTACGTGACTTTCAAGTGAGCAGTAGACTACTTGAGAGTGATTGAAAGGTCCTTTGGGTGCCTAACCATTCAAATTACATTCCGATTTCTTTATTTATAATTCAATAGTTACAACGGGGGAGGGAGGATTTGAACCCTGGATATCTCCCTTGGAAATACTAGGAGATGCAAACCAATTGTGCTACAAAGCTGTTGGTAGAGGGAGACACCACAGTGTGGTTGACTGCATTTGATAGGTTAGTTTCTCTATTATGATATCTTTTTCTGTTACCCTTCATCCTTATTCTTTTGTTCTATATATAGATTTGTCTTCTCAGCATATACAAGAAAAAGAAAGGATGGAAGCAATTAAACAAAAAGAACAGGAAGTTATATTGCATTGAAACATCTTGGAAATACAAGAGGCACCCATGGTGTAAATCCAGTTAAGCTCTATATTCATTACCATACAATTTCAGTTTCCAATTCCAACCAAATCCCCCTTATTCTTTAATCATTGTCACATGCCATGCCCCACAATAGACTTCCTAGAGATACTTTGTTTCACATATGTTTCTTAAATTTTCCTTTGCGTTTATTTTATTTTATTTTTTTTAAGCTTGACAGTTGTGTTAGCTAGGAAGTCACTTTCCTTTTTCTTTTAAAGTAAATGAACGCTCATTCCAATTCAAAATATTTAAACCATACCTGTCGCAAGTTCCGTGAGTAGTAAGAAAGTGCCCAGAAGCCCGAGTCATCAATCTTTCCACAATGCTTCAAATCCAAATCTGACAGTTTCTTACAACCAGCTGCAATTGCCGTCAAACCCTCGCTTGTAAGGTTTACAAGTCCACGCATTTCCAGATCAGAGAGTTCACCAAGACGGCCAATGTACTGCACCCCCCTGTCAGTAACTCCATTGCAATATGACAAGTTCAGCTTCATCAAATTCTTGCAACCACTTGATAATGCAGCTAATCCATCATCTCCAATACTCGTACAGCTGCAACACAAAACAGAGATAAATAAATGAATTCACCTTCCCATTTTGCGAACTCTCAATACATAATCAAATTGACTACTGGGATTAAATTACCGGTATAAATCAAGTTCACTAATTTTTGTACAGTTATGAGCAATATAAGCCAATCCTTTGTCTGATATGTTTGTGCACAGTCCTAATTTCAAGCTTAATAGTTCAGAACATCTTGACAAATATTTGAGTCCTGCAGATAAGAAGAGCATTACACTTTGAAAATGATTAAACTTTGGCAAATACAATGAAATAGGATCTGCATCAAATTGACTACATTTTGTAAAAGCAACAAAGGCAGATTAACCACAATTAATTTCATAACACTGGCTGATATAACTTCCAAAGTTTACCTTTATCATTTACCCCACAACAATCAGTCAGATCAAGCTCCTTGAGTTGCAAGCAACATGATCCAAGCTGATCGAGACTCTTCTCAGTGACCTTATCACAAGCCTCTAACTTTAGGGAGACAAGATTCTGCAAGAGTTTGCTAAAGCAGAAATCGCTTCATCAGTGATGAAACGGCAACATGTTAGATTCACGATCTTCAAACCCACACAGCCATATACTAGCTGCATGATGCCCATGTTGGTCACCCCAACACATTTGCTCAACCCAATTTCCACCAATGACTTGCAATTGGTACTGAAGGTTTGGAAGCTTAAGTCAGAAACTTGAGCCCCATCAATTCTTATCGTGTTTAGGTTCTTCAAGTCCTTCAAGCTGTAGAGAACCGTTGCTGAAAGCTCCTATGGGAAACCCCAAGGTTTAAGAATTAGGAACTATATTTTAAAATTTCAGTGAAACCAAATACAAGCACCAGAATAGATATAATATCCACTCACTGAAAAACAGTATCCTGCATTGAGCATGGCAAGACCTCTATGTCCTCTAACTACAGATATCAAGCCAGAAGAACTAATACAACCACACCTCGATACATCAATTGCCTGCAGTCCTTGGAAAATGCAAATCAAAATCAATAATTTCTAGTTAATAATATATTTTCTCAAATTGTTATGACGCATGTCAACCAAATTATAAACTAAAATACTGTTCTCAACCATAAAATATTTCACCTGTAGTGATGGGCATCCATGTTCAAGAAACTGCAATCCATAATCATCTAAAAAAGGGCACCCCACCATAGCCAAAAGCTCCAGTTTTGGCAGAGAAGCAATTGAACGAAGAGATTCACTTGTAACCTGAAACCCAGCTATGCTTCATATTTCCAATCATAAATATTTAAAACATAGCACTTAACTTGAAAATCTATGTTTGCTTGCTCAAAAAATTCAAGGGAATTAAACAATACAATTGAAATTTCTATCTATATCTACAAGTTGTTTGGTCTCCAAAATATGATATTCTCACCTCAACTCAGCCAAAATGGTCACATTGTACTCATTTGTGCAGAAAAACCATATAAATCTAGCAGTATATATACTTCATCTAGCACTTCCTCAGAATCCAAAAGAAAACCTTGAAAACGTTTAAAAAATAAAAGAGAAACGAAATATATAAGAGGCATAACCCATAAGGATAAGGTGGCACTATTGGAGTTTTGATATGTACATATATACGAAGAGAGAGAGAGAGAGAGAAATTCACTTTCCCAATTTAAAAACGTCACTCTAAAAAAAATAGCAACATACTGGCGGTCTGGCACTAGCCACTAGCCACTAGCTTCACTAGCGTGGCCTCTCTCTCTCTCTCTCTCTCTCTCTCTCTCTCTCTCTCTCTCAAATACATAAAATTACAAACATGCAACTTTCTTTTGCTTCGTTTTCTCAGCAACCAAACAAGCATTCGCCAGCTTTTACATTAGAACAAAATATGAAATTAAAGTTCACTACCTTACTTCTCTTTCCCTCAATAATTACCTTCATTTATTCTATTCTCTTAGCACACCCATGTCCCACATAATGAAATACTACTTTCACACCAAAACCCAAAACTCCAATTCCATTTCCAATCCCATTACCTACCCACACACACACCCAAATTAGGAAATAGTTTTCACTGAAATAGTTGTCATTCCCAAACCCAAAACTCAAATTCCAATCCCATTACCTTTATTCCCCTACCACCCCAACACACACACACACACACAATGTCCAAATATTCAAACAAACAAACAGAGAGAGAGAGAGAGAGAGAGAGAGAGAAGGTGAAACCTTGAGATAAGAGACATCAAGAGACTTCAACTCCAAGCACTTCTTGCACAAAAGATCAACACCCAGATCAGAAATCTCCATGCACCACTTCAAGCTCAGCCTCTCCAGCTTTCCACACCCAACAGCTATCTTTGCCAACCCAACATCACTCACTCCCAAACACTTATCCATCCTCAACTCCCTCAACCCTCTCACACTCGATATAGCCCAAGCCTCTCTATCCCCGTATACCCAACAGTACGACACGTCCAGTACTTCCAGACACGGACACGCCCCTACCAACCTCTCCAATCCCCCGTACCTCAACCCGCTCGCCCGACTCAGCACCAACCGCTTCACCCACCGAGTCCAACTCACCGAGTTCACCGCCTGACTCAGCATCACCGACACCGTCGCGTCCTCGATTCTCGGGCACACAGTCAGGTCCAGCGTATCCAGTTTCTTGTACTTCGACAGCAGCCCATGTAAGAACTCGGACCGTAGGACTCGGAGGGACCGCCGAGTCACTGAGTCGACTCGGAGGAAGTCCTTGCAAACGAGTCTCCAAGTCTTCCTGTCCGATTCAGAGTCGAGTTTGATGTAAACTCGGACCAGCAGGTCTTCCGTAAACACAGAGAGCAACATTTCTATAAAATGTTTCTAAAAATCAAATCTTTTCGATACAATTCGTGGAAATTAAGGTTTTTTTTATTTTCTGTTCGTGGAAGCTAACGTTTTTGGTTTGAGTTCGAGAAAACCCAAGTTTTTTTTTTGTTGTTGTTGAAATTAAGGATTTGGTTCAGGTGGGGACGAACAAGAAGAAGAGCAAAGGGAGGTGTGTGGGTTTTGAATTTGAGAGAGTCCGAAAGAGACTTAATCGGATTTTATGGGTCGGGTTCATTGTATTAACGGTGAATCGGGTTTCTGTTTCGGGTTGGTGAAGTGAGGAAAATATCGGAGTTTGGTTTGAGCTGAAGATATTGCAGAGAGAAAGAGGTTGGTTGCTGTGTTTTATAGCATTGAAAGAAGAAACAGAGAGAGAATTATTGGGTGTGGACTTGACTACCGCTGTACTCTTTGTGACTTGCAAAATTTGGTAGATAGTACCTTCCTTTTTTTTTTTTTTTTTTTGAAAAATTTTAGATGGATAGCACTATGGAGAAGTTATTCAATTACATAGACTTTTTAAGTTGTGTATTAATTTGATGTTGTATAAATTAAAACTTGAGTTTACTAAACTCTATTTTATCAAATTCAAATTTCCATAACTAAATATCTTCAATAACATGCAATTCTTCTCAAAAATGAAAAAAAATAATAATAATAAAAAAAGCAAACTTTTTGCCCCTTGTGACTAGATATTTGTTTGAGTTTGGTGAGGTGGCATATAATTATTGGTTTGGAGGTGTAAGAGCTGGACAAAACCAAGGATTTGAAATGATTGGGCTGTCCATAGATTTTTTTATTATCATAATATATTCCCTTATTTCATGTTAATTATTTGTTCACCTTCTTTTTTTAATTATTATTTATTGTTTATTTAAATCTTTAAAATTAAATTTTCAAATGAATTAACATAATTTTTGTTTAGAATCACTTGGTCCAGTGTTCTTGCGCATAGGTAACCATTGGAAAGGGTAAAAACTTTGCCTTTAATAGATCTAATTTACATGTGCATTTGATTCTAAATTCAAAACTTTGCCTTTTTTTATTAATTTTAAAATTGAGAATGATTTTTTTAATGAGTCCAAAGAAATCTAATTTTATTATAATGATAGTTAATTTTGAATGGTGTGATACTATGTAGTATACAACTATGCATAGCTTTGGATTTATGTAAAATGAAATGTTATTCAAATACATCATTTTCATATAAAAGCATAGAAATAGGATCTTATGTGTTATTTAAATAATTTTAGAAATCGATAACCTTTTTTTATTATTAGTTTAAAGCATTGCATCAAATAATACTATTCAAAACTAATTTTTCTAGTAAGTACTACAATCAATTTGAAACCATTACTATACACTCATGTTAAAGAAAGTTTTTAGGCAATGAAGGGTTATTTAGAATCCATTTATTTTGTTAAAATTGAAATTTTCTATTAAAAGTATCGTAGATAAAGGTAAAAGTTAACTAAAATAATACAATGACACCTATAAATAATACCAAAAAATGCAGTTAAATTTATTAATAGCCTAAAAATAGGATGAACAGTAAAATAAGCAGATAAATTTTATCATGCCAAACGCACACGAATTCTGAATGTATCTGGACATAACTCTGCTTAAAATGCAGTACAAGTTATTGACACTTGTCTGTAAACCGCTTGATCATATCATGGTTCAGTGACTTTTTAATCAGACGGTGAGAAGTGTGTGTGAAAGGACACGTGTCGGTGAAGGAAGAAGATGGGTTGTGATGGAAGAAGCAGAGGATAAAAACATTTATTGAAGTGGGTTGGACTTAGATAAAGACATAAAGTTGTACGCGCAACTTCCGCGAAATCTCCAAAGTAAAGCTAAATGATACTATTTTGTACGGTGCCGTTCTGTGGAGCCCATCATAAGGTAACAAAAACCGTACCTATCTCCGTTTGATTCTAGAAAAGTGGGTTGGCTTGAGTTGAGAAAGTAATAATTAACTTAGAGAAAGAGAAAAAAAATAAAAAAAAGAAAAGAACAAATACTATGCTTGCTATCGTATCATATCAAGCCAAATTGACTGTAATAATAAATAAATGGTCCCCATTATAGCAAATCAAGTTGTGATACTTGGGCCTTCGTTTAATGTCTTAAGTGATGATTGATTATGGATTTTTATTTTAACCCAAAAAAAAAAAAAGATTATGAATTTTTATTGGGGGGTGAGTCTGAGGTAATAAATTTGTGGAAGACTTGCTGGGGATTTTTGAATTTTGACATTTACTAATCTCAGTGGTCTCTCTTGACTCTTGAGCCTCCTTCTCAAGTGCTCATTGTTTCATTGATACGTGGGGACTCTTGCGATCTCTTGCCTCCCTCAAACTTGCTAATGGTCAGAGAATTCATATTCTATTTTGATTTCACATGAGGATGGGAAGTCATAAATTCAAAAATGTATATTTTATAATCACTCTAATAATATTTAATTTTTTGATAGTTTATTTCATCTTGGAAAGGGAATAAGTGATGTAGTGTTAGATGTACAACATTGACTTTTAAACTCACGCAAACATTTTTCTTATCCCGATGTGAGATGTATTTCTTCTTTTATGATAGTCTATTTTACAAGGGAAATAGAGTTTTGAAGACTTATAAGTAGTGTATAAATTTTGTAATATTATTACTAAACATTTTGAGGTATGATATCAACTATTTGTAAGTGTTTAAGTTTTTTTTTTTTTTTTTTTTTTTTAATTTTTAATTTTTTTTATTTTTTAAATAACTAAAATGCTTAGATTAAAACATTTGAAATAAACGATTATGATCATAATGAGTACCATATCTGAGGTGTACCTTAGAAGAATACCATATAGATTCTACCTTGGATGTGTATGTTTAAATATTAATGGTGAAAAAATAGATTGTTAATGGCTAATTGGTGACAATATGCACATTTCATTTAATTGAGGTATCTTGTTAAATCAATATATGACCAAGTTTAGACATTTATTTCATGTGCATTTCTAAACAGAATGGAGTACAAGCTAAATTTATAAACATATGCGCATTTTACATTAAGGTAAAATCAATAAGATCCATTTGTTAATGGGCTTTGACACTTTGTAATTGGTGATCATGGATGAGTTGCTAGTACTTTTCTTAATTGAATGCTTGTTTCGATGTGCAAGTTAAATTATTACTAGAAATAGAACTTAGATTTTAATTAAGAAGTGTCAAAAACCAGCTGGTGACAAAATACAATTCGTGTTTAATTGACTTGCATTTTGTTTCAAACAGTAATAAGACCAAGTTTAGTCCTTTTTTTTTCTTTCTTTTTTTGTATAGATTTCAAGTTTTACGCAAGCTAAATAAGTCCTCCATTAACACAAGGATGCACAATTAATTAGATTCCTTGTGTTAATGGATTGATATCTACTTCATGAATAAATAAATGAATTGATGTTTAGTGATTAGTCTGTGGCTTAAGTTAAGCCCCTTTACTCCCTAGGGCTCAGCCTCACATCACTTGTACCCAAAAAAAGAAAAAGAAAAAAAAAAGACATCTAGTCATTCTAGTGATTAATGAATGAGGATGACTCATGACTGTTGTTAGTAATTGCCTTTATTCAATGGTTGTTAGGATGCACTTCATATTATATGTTTTTTGTATTCAAAGGATTTGGTACTAATTTATACCCAACATGGTCACATTTCATAACTTAAACATGAAAAAAGAAAGCCAATCAATCTTCCTATCAGTCAAATCTGGGTATTACAACAAATAATGTAGCTGAGTTGGAAGTAGTTAGATATGGTTTAATGTTAGCTTGGAATTTGGGCTTTAAATTTGTTATTTTGAATCTTAATTCTACTTGGATTATGCAATGGCTAACAAAAAACAGTTAATATGCACCATATCTTGTTCCTTTAATTGATGATTGCAGTAATCTTATCGGGCAAGAGTAGATTGTCCATCTTCTTCACGCTTATCGTGGGGTCAACATAGTAACAAACAGACTAGTAAAGAAAGGAAGTTCACAAGAATGCAAATTTTTTTATTTATGTACCTTGCCCTATTTTTATTTATGAGCAGTATATTAGGGACAATTTTCAAATAGGCACTCATAGAGAAGTGCCTCTAGCTGAACATGTTATCATGTAATCTGTTTTTTTTTTTTTTAAATAAAATTCCTTTTCTCAAAAAAAAAAAAAAAAAAATCTTAATCAAGAGTATTGTGTTTCAGTAGTATTACCTTCAAAATTTTTATTAAATCAGCCTCCTATACTTGTGGTAAGCAAAAAACCAGTCTTCTTAATGAACTTTCTAGGAGGTGATAGACGAGGAGGTAAAAGTCATAAAATCCATTGCAAAATATATCTACAAAGCTGTTTTGACTCAGTGATGCCATCGTCATTCGCCAATAAATAATGTTGACATCTGAATCTTATGTTCTTGCTTGGCATCTTGCTAATCTATAAAAAGCCATCAACAAAGGGACCACTGAAAAGGAGCTTAGCCCATATAGTAGGGCTCCTTTCTCTATGAATTTTCATGACTTCTTATTTAATCTATATATATTATATTTATATATGTCATCGATCATGATGTACTTCTTACTTATCAAAAAAAAAAAAAAAAAAAAAAAAAAGATCATGATGTACATGTACTTCTTCAAAACTAGATTTTCAATTGGCTCATGTTTTTTCTTTTTTTTTTCTTTTTTGGCTCACATGCCAATATGCCATGAAATATTTTTCATTTTATTTAATTAATTAAAATATTAAATTACAATACTTTTGCTGCAGCCGCCTGGAAAAGAAAAGAATAAGAAAATTCCAAGTCACGTTCTTTCTAGTATAAATTTTACAAACAATTAGTTCAAGACAACCAAGTTCAACTTAAAATAAGAAAATTTTTATACATTAACTTTTTTTTTTTTTTTTACCCTGGTTTGTTCCTTTTAAATTCAACAACAATCTCACTTACCGAATCCTGATCCAACTCAAGTTCTCAGTATCTAACCTGTTTTAGACTGGAAAATGTTGACATTTCCACATTATTCATAGAGCATCCTTGATTGGGTCAATTTTTTTGATACCAGAGATATATACAAAAGAATAAAAATTGGGACATTTTTGTTCTTTTATTTGGTTGATCGTACATTTCTACATTCTCAGTCTTCCGTATATCATTTCTACTTTCTCATCCCTCAAAATTTTTACATAAAGCTTTTATAGTTTTATGGCTACCTTTTGGGGGAAAAAAAAAATTAGGATGACAATTAAAATATTTCTTTTTTTGAAATATATATATTGATGATGCCGAAATGTTCACCAGTGAGGTACACGATCCCTACGCTCGAACAACCGATGCCTGAAAATGAGAAAGTACAAAGAAACGCCTTCTAGGGTGGGTCCGGTGAGGATCCGGCCAAGTACCCTCCGAAGGTTAAGTCAGAAAACGTTTTTTACAACTCTAGAGTGCTAGAGAGGGATTAGTTATGCATACCTTTTTTGAGAGTGTTGGGGCTTTTATATAGTAGTGGGGTCTTGCCTCCTTTCCTTGTAGAGCAAGCCTCCCCAAACTTGCTGAGGAAGCCACCCAGACCTGCTGAACAAGCCTCTCAGGCTTGCTGGACAAGCCTCTCTTGCTTGTAGAACAAGTTTCTTGAAACGTGATGGGCAAGTCTGGGCCTTCGTCCCGACTGGGGGCCCATGCGAAAGGATGGACCCTACCTTCGTGGGGCATGTGGATGTGGACGTCCTGGACTCGCCAACAGGCCCATTGGGCCTGTTGGGCCTTATTTCACGATTTACACAATTTACCCTCTTCAGCTGCCCCCTTCACCCCATTTGACCCGTCGCCGTCGTGCAGACGGTCAATTGGGGTGACGATCAGAACAGGCAAACAGGTCGGTCCGTCTTTAATGAGTTGACGGACGGACATGAATTGAATGGTGACGAAGAGTCGGGTCGGCAACCAAAATTACAGATTGATGGAAGACGGAGTCATATGGATGACGGTCGGAACTAAATAGAAGTTGGCGACAAGGATCTTCGGAGAGGAGATGACGGGTATATAGACCGTCATGACCGTGGGGATCTGACAGACTGCAGAAGCATTTAATGACGACGACACGTGTCACTAGCAGATTGGTCCGTATCTCGGATCGAAGTGCCGCTTCGTCTTCCGTGCACTTCCTCCTATAAAAACCAGCATTTTTCCTTCATTTTTCTACTTTGCGTAGAGATTTCATTGTCAGAGCGAGCCCGTCGTCTTGTCAGAGCTCAATCCGTTCACATCCTTCAACAACAAGATCTACCCGTTCACTCCTTTTCTTGGTAAGTGATCCTATCCGTTCATATTGCTGTTGTGCCTCTAAATTTTTATGACCGTCACGGTGAAAGCATCAGTTTTCTTGTACTTGTTTCTTCTCCCCTTTTCCATTTTAGACCGTCAGTCTTAGGTTTTTGTCACTCGTTGTAGGCGATGTCTAGTGCGTCAAGTAACCAGTCGTTCGTCCGCGACGGGGCGGGTTACGAAGAGTTGTACCCGTCTGGTTACAGGGATCCGGACGAGTTGATCGAGAGGACCCCGTCTGCCACTTCACCGTCCTCAACAAATGAGGATATGGAGTTGGCCGAACCAGAGGAAGGTTCAGACGACGGTGAAGAACCTAGGACTGTGGTTGGAGCTGACGGACTTAGGGAGTTCGTCATGCTGCCGGAGTGGACGGTGCACAGATTTGTGTCCACTATTAAGGAGGTTCACTTCAGAACAATTAGGGACATATACCAAATACCCGACCATATCCCGATCCGTCTACCCTACATGTCCGAGAAGTGTTATTATGACGGAGTGGGCGATCTGGGGGTATACGAGCAGGCACTTAAAGCTGGACTCAGATTTCCCTTAAACAGATTGAAGAGAGAACTCCTTCACCATTTAGGTTTGTCCGTCAGCCAGGTGTCCCCAAACGCCTGGAGGGTCTTCGTCGCCATGGAGGTTCTGTACGGAGCCATGTCCAACGGCTCGAGGTCATTGACCGTACGGGAGTTCCTCCATTGCTACCGTCCGGACGAAATAGACAAATCAAGGGGAATGTATAGCTTCGTCCCCAGGAAGTCCGTCCTGAAAGTCATATACGAGACCCCGGACTCCAACCGTGACTGGAAGAGCCGCTACTTCTTCCTGGAGGGAGACGGTTGGATGTGCCACCCCGGGGAGACGGACTTCATGCCCGTCGACAGGACATGGGGCATCTTGGACCCGTCCGGTAGAATTCAGCCCGTCGTGTTTTGTAAGTAAATTTGCTTCATCTTTTAATGACTGTTCTAAATTTCTCTCCGTCTCTTTTTCAGTGCGACGGCGCCCACAAATTGATCTAGAGGAGTACAGTTTTTTGGAGAGAATTTTTTCGAAGACAAAGCCGGAGGAGCGGACTTGGGCAAAGCTTGTCAACATCGACACCGTTCACTGGTATTGTGACGGACCCGAGCCCACAGAAGCCGCGAGAAAATACGAGAAACGTACCCGTCAGCGTAAGTCCGTCACCTCTTTTTTCTTTTTGTTCATTCGCTTTGGTTTTCACCCGTCTGCTCTCGTTTCAGAAATGGACGACGCGAAGAGGAGAGCTGCTATCAAAAGCAAAGCCGTCAAGAACAAGGGGACGGACGCAGCGGCGATGGGGACGGGCTCGAGCAGGCCCTTGGCTAAGAGACCTATGCCCAGGGTTGACCGGGATCCCAAGAAACAGAAGGTTTCCGCGGAGCCCGTCATAGGCCTCATGGCTGAGGGGAAGAAGACGGTGCCCCCTACCAAGCCTGGGGCGGGGAAGGGTCTGATGGTTGCTCCCCCGAGCAGCCAGAAGAAACCGCCCGTCCTACTCCGGGAGGACCCCAAGTACGCCTTGGAGAAAATCACTTCCATCCTAGGGAGTGAGGACTACGAGGACTTGGGTAACCACTCGACGGAGGCCATGGGGGAGACGGGCCTCTTCAACATTGCCCAAGTAAGTGTCCGTCACCACTCATCTTTTAATTTCTTTTGTTTTAACTTTTTACTAAGTCTAATTTGTCCGTCAGGCTATGCTCATGATGAAGGGTCTGATGGACCGAGCTGTGCGCAATGAGCTGACGTTGGAGAGGGTCCGTGACCAAGCCAAGGCGACAGAGGAGGAGCTGCTCCAGCTGCAGAATTGGAAGGTTGTGACGGAGAGGAAGCTGAAGCTGGCGGAGGAGGCAAGGGACGAGCATCAGAAAGAGGTGGAGTTGCTCAAGGCCGTCCTGGAGGGCAAGGAGGAGGAGCTCCGTCTGGCCAAGGAGAAGGCCGTCCAAGAGTACCGTGACTCGGATGCCCTCCTGACGGAGCTTGGGTCTTCCTATACCGACGGCTTTGAGGATGCACTCCGTCAAGCCAAAGCTCTCTACCCTAAGTTCGACTTCTCAGCCATCGACATCAATGTCGCGGAGGGTATGTCCGTCCAGCCGGATGCTTCCGATGACACAGCCGATCTGTTTGCTGAAGAGAAGCCAGTATCCGTCGCCCCTGAGCCCCAAGCTGAAGAGACGAGAACCCCGGAGCCCAAAGACCCCGTCGCCCCCAGCGTGTAGTCGTCCACCCTTCCTTTTATATTTCGGAAACTTAAGGAATTTTTTGCCCGTCATGTGTAGGGCTTATTTCACTTTATTTGTATTCAACATTTAAACTGAGTTATTTAAATGCTTATTTTAATCCTGTGTTGACTATGTTGATGTGTATTCCGTCTTAATGTTGAATGCCTGCTTAATCTGTCCGTTCATGTTGTGGACCTTTACGTATCCGCGAACAAGTTGGGTCCGTTCACTGTTTGATTTGAGTACGAATTACCATCCCAATGTAGGGTCCGTCCTCTTTTGGACTCGTAAATTATTAACCTATTGTGGGATCCATCCCCTTCTGGGGACTTGTAAATAGTTATCCGTGGTGGGATCCGTCCAGTTTTTAGAATTTGTAAACAATGAACCCATGGTGAGGTCCGTCCTGTCGGGGACTTATTAATTTTTAACCCACGGTGGGGTCCGTCCTCTTTAGGACTTATTAATTTAACCCATGGTTGGGTCCGTCCTCCTTGGGACTTATTAACTTTTAAACCACAGTGGGGTCCGTCCTCTTTGGGACTTAATAATTTAACCCATGGTTGGGTCCGTCCTCCTTGGGACTTATAAGTTTTAAACCCGTGGGGGGGGTCCGTCCTCTCTGGGACTTATTAACATTTAACCCATGGTGGGGTCCGTCCTCTCTGGGACTTATTAATATTTGACCCATGGTGGGGTCCGTCCTCTTTGGGACTTATAAGTTTTTGACCCATGGTGGGGTCCGTCCTCTCTGGGACTTATTAATATTTGACCCATGGTGGGGTCCGTCCTCTTTGGGACTTATAAGTTTTTGACCCATGGTGGGGTCCGTCCTCTCTGGGACTTATTAATATTTGACCCATGGTGGGGTCCGTCCTCTTTGTGACTTTAATAGTTTTTAACCCATGGTGGGGTCCGTCCTCCTTGGGACTTATAAGTTTTTGACCCATGGTGGGATCCGTCCTCTCTGGGACTTATTAATATTTGACCCATGGTGGGGTCCGTCCTCTTTGGGACTTTTGATAGTAGTCGTTTAGTAGTAAAATTTGCACAGCAAAGTCTTGAATGTTCCTTCATTAAATCTGATCTTGTAGAAGAAAATACCTGCCCATACTTGGGCTAACAAACGTCCCAAAAAAGAGGTTCGAAAGTAGTTTGGCAGACTGCCGCAAAATAACCGAAATCTAGTAAATGTATACTGGGGGATTCTAGCTTGAACCCTACTGGTAGTATCTCCGAAGGTGCTCCGTGTTCCATGGATGCTGGAGTCTTCTTCCGTCCATGGTCTCAAGGTGGTACGTGCCCTTCCTTTGCCATGACGTGATCCTATATGGTCCTTCCCAATTTGGTCCGAGTTCCCTGAGCAGGGTCCTTAGAAGCGCCCATGACCTTTCGGAGTACCAGGTCCCCGATCTGGAAGTCTCTGCGCCTCACCTTTAAGTCGTAGTTCTTTGACATGAGGTTCTGGTACCGCGCCAACCTTTGTTCAGCCACAGCCCGGACCTCGTCCACCAAGTCTAGTTGAAGGTGCATGGCTTCCTCGTTCTTGTCCTCCGTGTAGTTCTGCACGCGGTAACTGGTGAGGCCGATCTCCGCTGGTATGACTGCATCGGCTCCGTATGCAAGCCGGAACGGGGTCTCCCCAGTTGGCGTTCTGGCGGTCGTCCGATATGCCCACAAGACGCTTGGCAGCTCGTCTGGCCAAATACCCTTTGCCCCCTCGAGCCTGGTCTTGATGATCTTCAGTAGCGTCCTGTTTGTGACTTCTACCTGTCCGTTTGCTTGCGGGTGTGCTGGTGAGGAGTAATGATTTCGAATGCCTAGCTCAGAGCAGAAATTCTTGAAGGCGCTGTTATCGAACTGTTTTCCGTTGTCGGAGATAAGCACCCTCGGGATCCCGAACCTGCATATGATGCTCTTCCACACGAAAGCACGGATGTTCTTCTCTGTGATAGTGGCGAGGGGTTCTGCCTCAACCCATTTCGTGAAGTAGTCGATGCCGACTACAAGGAACTTCAGCTGCCTTAGAGCCGTCGGGAAAGGGCCCATGATGTCTAGTCCCCATTGCGCGAACGGCCAAGGGGCCGTGATAGGTGAAAGTTCTTCCGATGGCTGTCTGATCAGATTACTGAACCTCTGGCACTGGTCACAGGCCTTCACATATGATTGGGCGTCCGCGAGCATTGTGGGCCAGTAGTACCCCGCTCGGATGAGCTTGTGCACTAGAGACCGTGCTCCAGAATGATTCCCGCAGATCCCCTCGTGGACTTCCCTCATCACATATTCTGCTTTGCCCTGA
>JAXUIC010000636.1:0-23487 GCA_035136125.1 Quercus rubra
TAGAAAAGCAAGTAAACAACATGATCTGAATGAATAAGGATAAACAAGTTGTTGTCTGCACAGGAAGTATGAAAACCCAAGTGAAAAAGCTAAGATTGAAGCTATCAACCAAGCTCTAGGAGCTTGTTTGAGGAGAAAGATATGATGTTTCAGGATTTCACCTCAACATCTAGTGGTGTTTCTAAAACCAATAAGAAATTGACATCTGTCCTAAAAAAAGAAACATCATCATACTGAACCATTTAAATGAAAAAGATGAAATTGACCTAAAAAATTCAAAGACCCGCCCTCTCTTGTTTTTCCTCATTTTACAAAATCAAAATGTTCATCTCTCTCTCTCTCTCTCTCTCCCCCCGGTTTCTCTCCACCACCACAGCACACCAGCAGCTCCATGACTCCATCTTTTCTCTCTCAACTCCAAACCAAAAACACTTTACTTTTCCTCTTTTCAAAATCAAATCTCAATATCTCTCTCCCCAGTCCACATGCCACCATAGCCTTTATTCTCTCTCAACCCCAAATCCCAACAGCCAATGCCCAGCGGTAGCGTCTCCGCCGACACAACACCGCCGACATCACAAGTTCTGAAGAAACCAGCTTTCTCTCGTCAGAAAATCCCCAAAATCTTCTCTTTCTAGCAGAACCACCTACACCGGAAACTCACACTACTTCCAACACCCGACATTCACAAGAAGGTTTTTTTTTTTTTTTTTTCTCTGTTCTTTTCTGCATTTTTCACATTTTTTTTTGTATGCTTTTTTCTTCCCAAAATTACATAAATTTAAAAGAAACAAAAGAAAATCCAAATGAATTTTTGTGTAGAAAGGAAATTTGTACCTGTTTGATAAAATGTCTCAGTGAAGGTGGATGCACTCCTTTGTTCTTAAACTATTATCAATCAACAGAATATACAATATACAGTTAATGGTTAATCTTCTTCTTCTCTTTTTAATGTTCTTTCGATCAGATTAAAATTTTTTTTTTTTTTTTTCACTTTTTTGTTATAGTTTCATATGTAGAAACATAAAGCTTCTTTCTTTTGTTTGACAAATAGCTTGCTTGCCTTATTTTGCTGATGAAATGCTTTGCTGATACGTTTATTGAAATATTGGTCTTGAACAACTTCATTTTTGTGTGTGAAGGTTGTTGACTGCAGTATTTTTGATTTCCCCAATTCTAAACTTTGTTTTTCCGCTATTGAATTTACTGATGATAACATACACACTGCAAGTATATTTGGGCTCATATTAGTAAGTAAAGAAAATTTGGCATACACCAACCGAATGCTGAGTTGAGTTTTTATGATGTTGGATTTGGCACCATATGGATGTTGGGTTGAGTTTTTATCAAGTCTGCTGCTCTTCTTTAGTTTACATTTATACAAATATAATTTTTTATGTTGTTCTCATGTCATAGGCTTGATCAAGTGATAAGTATTGGATTGAAAGTTATATAATGAAAAACAAAAAGGGACAAGAAAAGGTTTGAAATTTGTCTATTTGCTACGACGACCATGTGCCTTTGGCATTCAATTTTTCTTTTAATAAGCAGCTCCCAACTTAGTTTTGATGTAATGGTATATTATATTGAGTGAATTTGAAGGATAGATTTATAGTAGTCCCAAATTTTTTTATTTTCGCTTCTTTTGTGGCTATTCTTAAACTTTTATTTTTCACTTTTTATATGAAGTCTTGAACTTTAATTTGGTTACTTTGTTTGAAAGTAAAAATCTGAATTTTCAAAGCAAAAATCTGTCAACTAGTATCTAGATTCAATATTGTCTATTGTTAGTGTGTGTTTTCCATTAAATTTTAATTTAGTTTGCTTTAGTATTGGAGTAAAGTGACCAACTAACCAACCTTGAATTGGTTTTGCAATTTGTCTAAAATTGCTTGTTTATAATGGCTTTCAGAAATAAATTTCAGTAGCAATAGCAATATTGGAGCAGCCACAAATAAGTGATAGCTTGAGGAGTATACTTGAAGACGTGCTTAACTTAACAAATGAGATTGACCAAGTTTCATTTGGGACATGAGAGATGTAAATCAAGCAACTTGTGAGCTTGCTAAGTGGGGCTTTGTTACCAATTGGAATGGTTTTGTAAATTGTGGCCTTACTGGCGGATCATCTGATATACGTGATCATGAATGATGCTTTGGAGTGTACAATTTGAATATAGTTCTTTTTAATAAAGCTTGGTATATTGTAAAAAAATAAAAAAAATATATATATAATGGGTGATTTGGTCACATGCCCAAGATATCTTTATGCAACTTTTAGAAAGAAAAATGAGAACACACAAACATTAATAGGATTTAAAAAAATAAAAAATAAAAAAAATAAAAAAGGTAGAAATGAATAGTTGTAATTCATTTCTTGGCTTGGCGATACAGGGACAATCATTCTCCCTTGTGAACCTGTGAACTTTAAACTATTGTAAGATTTGAGTAAAAAGGAAGCAACTTGTAGCATTCACCATATCATCAAAATAAAAAATAAAAAAAAGAAATATTCTAGCACCAAAAAATTGCCATTCATTATATCATCCCCTTAAATGGAACTTTTCCTAAGTGCTACCATTCATCCCTATATAGCACCACAAAAATATAGCACCTGCAATAATCTAGCATTGCAATTCCACCACCATGCACATATAGAAATTAATATATAAGAATAAAATTTACTATTGCATTAAAACTTTCATAATTTGCATATAATTAGTCTTTAACTAGAAGCTACTCAAACATACACAAAATCTATCATTCCACCACAATGCACATATAGAAATTAATATATAAGAATAAAATTTACTATTGCATTAAAAACTTTCATAATTTGCATATAATTAGTCCTTTAACTAGAAGCTACTCAAACATACACAAAATCTATCATGTTTGAGCAACTTCATTAGTTACAAAAGTTTTCCAAAATGGCAGCTATAATTAGTGTTGGCTATGCAATCACTTGTCCAAATTTTCAGTTATACTGTCTAAAAAATTATCAAGTCAAAAATACTATCTAAGGTGTTCCTCCACTGTGCAATAATGTCTAAAATTCTTTCCAAAAAACTATCCAAAAATGCTGTCCATTTGCTATGCATTATGTTGTCCAAAATACTACCCAAAAGAGCTTTTCATCATACTTCATAATTTTTTAGCAGAGCCCTAGAAAAAAAGAGAGCAATATTAGGGGGAAAAAACAATAAACAAAAGCACATATTAGAGTAATAACAGCATTGTATGATGATGAATTTTTTTTACTGAAATGAAAGATGTGAACAATAGACAGTTATGACACAAGGTTGTGCTAATGCCTTTGAATAAATGAGATCATCTCGGGCTCTATCCAATGCTTTTGCATTCAAAAGCATTGCATAGAAAAGAAACTGTGGGAGATGAGTAATTAGAAAATGCTCCGTATTTGAAATCAATTTTGAGATAATTAGAGAAGGGAGGGGGGTGGGGTGGGGGGTGGGGGAGGACTAGAAACGTAAAAGAACTAAAGCAAATGATAATGGTTGTCAACAGGGCCACATCCAATTTTGAGTGTACTTCTCAAATACAAACCAAAATAAGTATATATGCTTCTGGTATTTTAAAAAACATACACAAAAATCAACACACACAGCCATATTTCTCTAGCAGAGGCTATCATGGATATGCGAGGACAGCCTAATAGGGGATCATATATGCAGATCAGAAGTTTGTTTCCATGAAAGGTTACTTAGCCATTAAATGCTTCACCATAAACATATTTGATTTAGCTAGCTTCAACTTGAAGTTCATGTTGAACTCATGATTTAGTATAGTTTATGTAACCTCCTCGGTTTGTCAACAAGACTTAGAATAATTGGTCTACATCTGAAACTTTTAATTCCATATTTTGAAGTGAGATTTTACTTTGGAGTTGATAGTTAAAATTTTAACCTACCAATATCCCCTTTTTTGGGTAAACACTACATTTCAAAATTTGTGAGAAACTTTGAACTTGGAATTTTTATGCATCCAAACGCCAAGTTCAAATTTCATTTGAAAGGTTATCATTAAGCAAATTCAACAAATAAACATTTTCATACTACCAATATTACTCTTCACACTGTCACCATCATTGTTTCCTTTTATTCCCTTTACATGTCTAACTGATAAGGTCTTAACATCACCAAACACCAATTTCTCAAAATCTATGTTGTAGTAATTATTAAAAGTATCGTTTTACTGTAAAAAAAAATTAAAAAAAAAAACTTATTAAAAGATTTGTCGCGATAGCAATACAACTGATCACATTGTAGCTATCCTAAGTGTCCAATATATCAGTGACCGCAAAATTTCATGCCAAAGATTGCGATTAGAATATATCACAGTACTTTTAAGTTACATACACAGTACTTTGATTTAATCCATAAGAAAAAGATAACAAAGAATTGATTTAAGTTTCCCAAACAACAAACAAAATCTGTCATGTTTATCAATATACACCACTTATAACCATGTCAAGGAAAACCAGCAAGTAAATTTTTATCCTATTGATTGTTGAGAATTTGTAGAAAGAAAATAGATGTGAAAATTTGAATTTAAATAGCATATTATTTTTCAGTTTATTTTAAAAAGGGGATTGTTTTGTACATTAAAAAAGTGAACTTTGAAATGATTTTGGCTGAGCCTAATGTGATACCTAAAAAAATCTAACTAATAAATAATACCTGAAAATCAAGCACAACCACCAATACATTAAATCAACTAATAAACAAAGAAAGGGCTTTATTTCTCTATTTATAAAACTTCATTAGACTAAACACTTTTAATCTAATCCAAAATAACACTTTTTTTTGGAAAAAAAAGAAACCCCTTTTACTTTATTATTAGTGCATCCATCCTCACTAAAGCATTTTATCAAACAATATGAATTTCCTTTCTACATATGTATGTGTATGTCAATTTATAAAATCAAAACAAAAAAAATAAAAACACATATGTAAATAGAAAAATTCAGAAAATAAATTCAAAACAAGAAAAGAAAACCTTCTTGCAACGTCAGGTGTTGGAAGTGGAGAGAACTTCGGACGCCGGTGGTTGGAAACAACGAGAGAGAGACGATTTTGGGCATTTTCTGATGAGAAAAAGGTCGATCTCGTTGGAACTGTTGATAATCGGCAGTGTATCTCTATCTCTGGCGGAGATTTTAGGCAGCGGCTGTCAAGGTTTGGTTGAGAGAGAAGATGGAGTCATGGAGGTGTTGGTGTGTTGTGGTGGTGCAGAGAGAAACAGAGAGAGAGAGAGAGAGAGCGAGATGAACATTTTGATTTTGCAAAAAGGGGAAAAGCAAGAGAGGGCGGGTTTTTGAATTTTTCAGGGTCATTTTTGTCTTTTTAATTTAAATAATTCAGTATACTAATATGTCTCTTTTAGAACAAATGTCAATTTCTTATTGGGCTTAGAAACACCAACTAGATGCTGAGGTGGAGTTCCTGAAACATCATATACTTTCTCTCGTTTGAGACAATATATAGCCTTATGCAGCAGACATGCATGGTGAGGCTTAGACTGATCTTTATACCCAGGTGGCTGACTCATGTAGACTTCCTCTTGCAACACACCATGAAGAAAGGCATTGGAAACATCCAATTGCCTAAGGGACCAACCAAAGTGAACAGCCAAAGCAAGAATGATTCTCACAGTTGTAGGCTTGACCACAAGACTAAAGGTCTCAGCATAATCCAAACCATATTGCTGCAAGTATCCTCTAGCAAACAAGTCTAGCTTTAAACCTACTAATACTGCCATCACTATTCGTCTTAACCTTATACACCCATTTACCTCCCACAACATTCTTATTAGGTGGTAAAGGAACCAGAGACCAAGTATGTTGCTGCTGCAAACTAGTAAACTCAGAATCCATTGCTTCAACCCAATGAGGATACTTAGATGTAATAAGTAGGAAGGAGGCTCAATACAACTATAGTCAGTCTGAACAGCAAACACTTTAGGCTTGAAAATACCATTTTTGGACCTGGTAAGCATAGGATGTGTATTTGTGAATGACTTGAAATGCTATCAGAAAAAAACAAGCAGCAGATGACCTGGAACACTCATGTGTCAATGTACAATTTAGAATCATATCAAGTACATATATGTAGTTCTCAGATAAACAATTTCATTAGATGTATACAATTAGTACATGAGAAGTTAACTTACAATGTCTTGATACACAAACAGGCACACAATATAATTCATGTCACAGCAGCAGGGACATAAAGTGGAATCTAGTATTGAAAATTTCACAAGCAAGTGTATAAAAACACCTTCCATAACAAAATGGAAGTACAGATGAGATGCCTCAAAGCAAACCCCAAAAAAATAAAAATATATAGATTGAAATGAGATTCTAAGGGCAAGTTCTACACCTTTTTTGCCAAATAATACTTTTTAAAAAATTATTTGGTGAGATAGCAATATTTGAAAGTTATTTTGGTAAAAGCCTATTTGAATCTCATGTTGGAGAGGCAAGTTTCGGCACTGAACTAGTCTTCTGAAGAGACAAGCATGTTGTAGTGAAACTCATCTCTTGAGAGAGACAAGCCAAACTTGTTGAGTTCCTTGTTTGCAGTGCAACTCATCAAGAGATGAGTTCCATGCTAGAACTTTAAAAAAGGTTATATCCCCAAATACTTTTAAAAACAATCCTAATTAACAAAATCATTTTTAAATAGTATTATTTAGCAAAAATGGTCAAGTTATATGCTTATAAAGGTTATACCGACCTTGACTAATCTGTTAAAGACCCATAGCTAACCCCAAGATTATGGGATCAAGACATGATTGTTTTTGTATTCTATTTGGGATGTCCCAAAATATAATCCTCTTTGAAAAGTAAATAAACATAATGTTGATAACTTTCTCTCTTTCTATAAAGTTTAAATTAATGAGGGTCATTTTGGAAACTTGCATCTTTAAAAATAAAAAATAAATAAAAATAAAAATGAATTAAATGTTTTTTGAAAAAAAAAAAGTGGTATGCAGGAAGTAATTGATAAGCAAACAAACTGAATAAGTCATAAGAATGATTGGAAACTTTTTGCCCTATTGCGAAAATGTATACAGTCCACAAATGGATGGATAAATGTATGACACAAAAGGAGTAGAGAGAGAGAGAGAGAGATGGGGGGGGGGGGGGGGGGCAATGGGTAACGAAGCCAACTTTGATCTAGAAGTTCTGGACAGCTACTAGTTATAGGGATTATTAAAGAACTAGGGTTAGGGTTTTGGTGGGATTCAGGAAAAGGTAATAAAACATTAGGAATGTATGGGTTTAGAAAGTTTAGGGAAAGGTTAGGATTTGGAGAATAAACAAAGGGAAATTTTTGAGGATTGGGGGCTGGTCTAGGTTGCAAACGGTAAGCATAAACAGTCTTGTGATGTTTTGAGGGTTGTAGAGAGTTGATTGATGAATGGGTGGTTTAGGGTTTCAAATATTAAAATTTTAGGGAATGAATAGATCGCAAATTCAGATTTATTTATTTTATTTTTGATGATGTGGATCCTCACCAAGGTAGAGCCCTTTGGACCCAACCCTAGGGAGTAAACCAAGGATACACAACCCCACCTGCAAGTTCAGATTTAATATTGGCATAAACATGCCTAAGCATCACACTGAGGGTTGCTGAATTCTTCATAAATGTATGTGTTATGAATAGTAGGGGCAAAATAATAATATCATGTACTTTATATATAAATAATATTTTATGTGTTAGGGTTGATTTATCAAACCCTAAAAAACTTTCACAGTAAACAACATGGTATCAGAGCCACCAAGCCGCCGCTGCCATTAACCCTCTGACCACCACCCACCGATATTGTTGTTGCCGGCAACCATATCCTTACTCGCTAGCTCCAACGACCCTAATAGAGACTCCGACGATCTTGATTTAGTGGTTGAAGGAGTTGTCCAGCGCCGGTGACCCTCTCTCCCGTCTCGCGACACCAGATCGTCGTCGCCTGATCGCGAGAAAGGCAAGGTTTTACTCGCCCTCCCCCGGCAACCATCCTAGCTTACTCGCCGATCCTCGCACCGCTGCTCCTGCACCCTAGCGCCGCCGCCAGAGTTTTTCAATTGAGGGTTTCAACCATGGTCTGATTTTCTTCTCTTCTTCAATACGTTCTCTACAAATCTGTTCAGGCAGCCCTTAGGTTGATGTTTAGTGGTGGAGTGGGCCTTCTTTTTTTTTTTTTTTTTTTTTTGGGTGTTGGTATGGATTTGTTGCTGCCTTGTTTTTTTTTTTGGGAATAGTTTGGTGTTGGTTCGTTGATAGATGAGTTACTGTTAACGTGGCTGATTGGTTGAAGTACATTGGTTGCTGGTTGGAGTTTGTTTTAATTCAGTCCAACTTATTTCTTTAGTGTTAGTTTGTTCTTCAAATTGCTATTATGAAGTCCAAAGGCAGTGCTTAGCCCCCTAATTATTTCTTATCTCCTGATATGTTCTCAATTACCTCCATTTGTCTAAATGGTAGTAATTGGGCACAGGTAGTTGAAGTCTTTCTTCTTGGTAGAAAGAAGTTTGATTACGTGATTAAGGAACCTCCTGTACCTACAGACCCTAAATTTGCTGATTGGAGAGCTGAAGATGCACAAATTAGGAGTTGTTTGTGGAATAACATGGAGTCTAAGATCAATTGTAGTTTTGGCTTTCTTTCCAACTACTAAACTTGTTTGGGAACAAGCCAAGGAACTTTACTCTAGTGTTAACAATTTGTAGTGGATTTATGATCTTCATCAAAATTATTTCTCCTTAAGTTTGAGTGATATGTCTTTAGAAGACTATTATAACAAGTTTAAGGGTGTATGTGAAGAACTCAATATTTATCAGCCTATCTCCTTTGATGTTAAAATTATGAAGAAACAACGAGATTCCACGCATGTTGCTCGCTTCCTCTCTAGATTGCCTAAAAGTTTGAATCCAGTAAAATCACAAATCTTAGCTAGTCCAATCCTCCCTTCATTGAGAGAAGTTTTTGGTAGACTTCGACAGGCCACATTATCTGATTCGAGTATTGACCCTTTCTCTTCCTCCCATACTAATGCATTACCTTCTGGTGATAAATCTGCCTTTACCACTTATATGGGGAGTAATAGAGGTGGTCGTGGAGGTCGAGGTTGTGGGGGCCGAGGCCGCAGAGGTCGTGAACAAGGGGGTCGTGGTAAAGGACGTGGTCTTTGTAAGTGCACTTATTGTCATGGTGAGAATCATACAGTAGACTTTTGTTAGGAGTTGTATGGTAAACCCTCAGCTAACCAAGCTAGTTTTCACGTTCAAGAACCACCTTCACAGTCACTTCCACCGACATCCAGAATAGTCTCTATTCCTAAGGAAGAGTACAATTGCCTCTTGTCTCTACATTCCAACTTTGTTGGGTCTAATTCTACTACTACTTTGGCTCAAAAGGTACTTCCGTTGCTTGTCTTGCCACTCAGGACCCTTGGGTCATTGACTCAGGTGCTATTGATCATATGACAGGTACATATTCCTGATTTTCCTTTTAACCTTTGTCAATTAGTAAGCTTACAAAAATTTTGAATTGTGCTGCCATTTTTTTATCCACTCATTGTATCTTTCAGGATCTCAAGACGAGGAAGATTATTGGTGGAGGGCATAAAGCTGGTGGACTTTATTACTTGGATCGATGTGGTTCTTCCCGTTTAGTGGCTTCTCATTTGTCTATCTCGCCTCTTTAGCATCATTGCCGCTTTGGTCATCCATCTCTCAAGAATTTGAAGTCATTAGTTCCGTCGCGTCGTCAAATTGAGTCTTTACAATGTTAAGCATGTCAGTTGGGTAAACACCATAGGGTGCCTTTTGCCTTTAGGCATGAGAATCGTGTTAATAGTCCTTTTCATTTAGTTCATTCTAATATTTGGGGTCCAATAAACACTCCCTCATTGTTGAGATTTAGATACTTTGTCATTTTTGTTGATGATTATTCTAGAGTCACCTATCTATATCTTATGAAAGAACGGTCTGAATTGTACTAAATTTTCAAATCATTTATATGGAAATAAAGACTCAGTTTAATGCTTCACTTCATATTTTTCGGTCTGATAATGCTCGTGAATATTTTTATACATCTTTGTCTCAATTTTTTGATGATCATGGTATAATTCACCAATCTTCATGCCCCCATACTCCACAACAAAATGGTGTTGCTGAACGCAAAATGCGTCATTTGTTAGAGGTCACTTGTGCTTTAAAGTTTCATATGCATGTTCCCAAATCATATTGGAGTGATGCTGTTCTCACTGCCTGTCACCTAATTAATCGTATGCCTTCCACTGTTCTAGGTGGTCAGATCCCTTATACTGTGCTCTCTCCTGATGGACCTTTGTTTCATCTACCTCCTAAGATCTTTGGTTGTGTGTGCTATATTCATATCTTAGGTCCAGTGAGTGACAAACTCGATCCTAAATCCATTAAATGTGTTTTTTTTTGGGTATTCTCATACTCAAAAAGGATACTGATGTTACTCACCTACTCTTTGGCGTCATTTCATTAGTGCTGATGTCACATTTGATGAATCTCGGTCCTATTTCTCTCCTTCAGTTGCTAGTGATAGTTCTCCTCCTTGTCTTCCTCTCCTACCACCTGTGTCTCCTATTGAATCTCCTCAAAAACCACTCCAGGTATATTGTCGCAGATAGAAACCTCCAACAAAGACCTCTACCCCGCCTAGTGATCCGACTCCTGATCCTGCCTCTCTTCCAATTGCTTTGCGCAAAGGTAAGCATTCTTGTACCTCTCACCCTATCTCTCAGTTTGTCTCTTATGGTCACTTGTCTCCATCTCTTTATGCCTTTACCACATCCTTGAATTCTACTGTTGTTCCTAAGTCTGTCCAAGAGGCTATGTCCATCTTGAGTTGGAAATCTACTATGGAGGCAGAAATATCTACCCTGTCTGAAAATACTACTTGGTCTTTAGTTACTCGTCCTCCAAGGAAAACTATTGTTGGTTGTCGTTGGGTGTATACTGTGAAGTATTTGTCTGATGGTTCTATTGAGCGTTTGAAGGCTCGCTTGATTGCCAAAGGTTATACCCAGACATACGGTGTTGACTATGCCGAGAAATTCTCACCTGTTGCTAAAATTTCTTCTGTCCAGATTTTGATCTCCTTGGCTGCTAATTTGGGTTGGCCATTATTTCAGTTAGATGTTAAAAATGCCTTCTTGAGTGGCGATTTGAAGGAAGAGGTGTATATGGAACAACCACCTAGGTTTGTTGCTCAGGGGGAGTCTGGAAAAGTGTGTAGGTTGCATAAGGCCATCTATGGTCTTAAACAATCTCCCAGAGCTTGGTTTGGTAAATTCAATGAAGTAGTGTTAAAGTTTGGATTGCGACGTTGCCATTCTGATCACTCAGTGTTTTCTCATACCTCTGATAGAGGAAAGATTTTGTCGATAGTATATGTTGATGATATTATAATAACTGGAGATGACAAGCAGGGTATTGATGATTTGAAAAGATACCTTCAAAACTCCTTTCGAACTAAGGATCTAGGTAAACTTCATTATTTCTTGGGTATTGAGGTAGCACGATCTAAAGAAGGTATCAGTTTATCACAGTGGAAGAATGTGTTGGATATTTTGGAAAAAACTGGCTTGTTAGGGTCTAAACCAGTGGAGACTCCTATGGATCCTAATGTCAAATTGTATGAAGATCAGGGGGAGCTGTTATCTAATCCTGAGAGATATCGTCGTTTGATTGGTAAACTAAATTATCTCACAATTACTCGCCCAGATATATCATTTGCAGTTAGTGTTTTGAGCCAGTTTATGAAAGATCCTCGCCTTCCACATTGGGAGGCAGTTATTCAAATTGTGAGGTATCTTAAAGCGCATCCAGGCCGTGGTCTTTTGTATAAAGCTAATGGTCACCTATGGGTAGAAGCCTACATTGATGCTGATTGGGCTGGATCACCGTCAGATAGAAAATCCACTACTGGGTATTGCACTTTTCTGGGAGGAAATCTGATTACTTGGAGAAGTAAGAAACAAACTGTTGTTGCCAAGTCTAGTGCAAAGGCTGAGTATAGAGCCATGGCACACGCATCATGTGAGCTTATGTGGATTAAGCATTTACTTAAGGAATTAAGATTTGTTGTGAAGCTGCCTATGACTATGCATTGTGATAATCAAGCAGCAATTTACATTTCCTCCAATCCTGTGTTCCATGAGCGAACCAAGCATATTGAAGTAGATTGTCATATTAATTGAGAGAAAGTAGAAGATGGTGTAATTGCTACTCCATATGTTTCTACAAGAGTCCAGATTGCTGATATGTTTACTAAAGCTTTATGTAAGACTCATTTGGATTTATTATGTAACAAGCTAGGATTGTATGATATATACTCTCCAGCTTGAGGGGGAGTGTTATGAGTAGTAGGGGCAAAACAGTAATATCATGTACTTTATATATAAATAATATTTTATGTGTTAGGGTTGACTTATCAAACCCTAAAACACTTTCACAGTAAACAACAGTATGTATTATTAATCAAACATAAGACCTTACATTATATATATAAATATGTGGCAAACACCTAAAGCTACTAGAACTTGGACTCCTTGAAACCCTAATAAGATGTGGGTTCCTTGACTTTACTACTAAGCCCAAACTAAACTCGCAAATAAAAATCCAATTACTTGATAAAATCCAACATAAGTCCCCATGGACCGCTAGCACATCCCTTGTCTAGAAAATAGAAAATTACAGAATTGCCCCTAACACCAAATAAATAAATAAATAAAGCTAAAGAAATTTGAGCAGAACCTAGTTGATGCTAAAAGACATAATAAATAAAGATCATGATTTGGTAGCAAGCCTATGCCTATCCAAGTTTGCAAGTAGTCTTGACATCATCTGATATGTGCCAAAATAATGCTTGGGTATTAGAATTAGCTTTGGGATGCCTTCAATCAGTTTATCTTGTTAATGGTTGCAATCATGGTCCTTTAAAAAGGGCCATGATTGCAACCATTAACAACATAAACTGATAAAAGGCATCCCAAAGCTACCATTGCAATCATGGTCCTCAATAATATATATGTGTGTATATATATATATATATATATAAAGAGAGAGAGAGAGAGAGAGAGAGAGAGATTTAAGGAAAAACAACCTTAATTAAGGAGCCAACAAGTACTAAAAAAAGAAACAGCAGTATGTACCTTATCTAACACAATTCTTTCCAACAGCTGTATCTTGTATTATATGAGCAGCCAGCTAAAAAGACAACAAAAACTTACGTTAGAATACGATTTTGTCTCTTAACTATGTTAGGTTTCATTTTTCATCTCTGAACTCTATTAATTGTTTCAGTTTACTTGTTGAAAATTTGAAAACGCATGAATATTACTCTTATCCTGCCTTTCTGTTACAGAGTGAAGGCAATTATTGATGTGGCAAACCTTTTTTTTTTTTTTTTTTTTTTTGATAAGTAAAAAGTTTTATTAATATAAAAAAGCAACATCCTAGCACACAGGGAGTGTACAAGGGGTCAACAAATCAAATAGAAAAATTGCAAGAATCTAGGAAATCAATAAAAGAAGGGAATGATTGTTTTTGCAAAGAAAACAACCAATACAATAAAGTTCTAAAAAAGAATAGCTTGAGGTCCGGAATAGATCTCTCAATATCTTCAAAGCATCTACTATTTCTCTCCCTCCAAAGACACCACATTAAGCAATGAGGAATGATGGATCATATATAACCATTTCGATGACAACCAAAGCTGTCTTGCCAACACCCTAACAACCCTAAAACAGTATGCAGGACAGTGAAGGAAGAGATGGTCAATCGACCATAGATCCATAGCAACGGGACAGTGAAGGAAGAGATGGTCAATTGATTCACCATTACTCTTACACATGTAGCACCAATCCAATATACACACCTTCCTTTTTCGTAAATTATCAATCGTCAAGCATTTCCCTAAGGCAGCAGTCCATACAAAGAAAGCTACTCTAAAGGGAATCTTCTGCTTCCAAATACTCCTCCAAGGAAAACCGTAGATAGTAGGGCCAACTAAAATTCTATAATAATCATTCACCATGAACCCCTTATCTTTGCTAGGTATCTAACACATCTTATCCTCACCAAACCCCCTTATTGAAGAACCATATATGGATTCCATGAAGCTTGACATAGCCTCTAATTCCCGAACATGCACACCCCTAAAGAAGCTCACATCCCAAAAAAGGACTCCATTGGAAGACTTCATAAGTTCAGCCACACTAGCCTTCTTATTCCTACAAAATCTGAACAAGTCAAGATATCTAACTACAAGAGATGTGGCAAACCTTTTTTGTACACATGTTCTTCCAATGCTAGCATGGACATTGGCAATACTAGTCTCAAAATGTCAGAACATATGAAGACACATTAAATGAATGGGTCTCAAATTCAAACCATTGGGATAACACATGGATATAGTTTTGGCATGATCTAAGGGGTGGAAATTCTTGTCTAAAAAATATGTTTCCTGATTTGTTTAAATTGGCACTAGAAAAGGACACTTCTTTGCTTCTTATTTGAGTGGTGAACGGAGTTGGAATCCTCAATTTTGTTGACCTTTCCAAGATTGGGAGTTGGAAGCTACAGAGAGTTTCTTTAATTTATTGTACTCCAAAACCCACAAGGCCAAGATAAAGACCATACTTCATAGAGTTTAACTAAGAGCTGAAAGTTTAAAGTCCATTCTTACTACGATGTTCTCAAAGGATCTACAGGAGTTCACTTCCATGGAGAAGTATATAGGTGTTAAGGTACTTCACAAAATCCTTTTCTTTGCTTAGACAACAACGTTGGGTAAAATACTGATAGTGGATTATCTTTGGAAACATCACAATTTGATTATTGAATGGTGTTGCATGTGCAAGAGTAGTGGAGAGTCTTTAGATCATCTTCTTTACATTGCTCAGTGATGAGAGATTCATGGTCATTTATGTTTACCCTCTTCAGGGTATTTTGGGTTATGGCGGAGACACCAATTCAGATGCCAGGATGTTGGCAAAGGAAATTTCATTGTCATAGAATTTGAAGATTTGAAAGGCTACTTCCTATGTTTTGTGGATCATTTGGTGAGACATGAATAGTAGACCTTTTGATGGTGTTTAATGGTCTAATCATGTAATCAAGCAATTGATGTAGTGATCCCTATATAATTGGATGACTATATCCAGAAATACCCCATCATCTTCCTTTCTTGTTTTTAAGATTTACTGAGCTTGGTATTATAATTTCTTAGGAGTAGTTCAAAACAAATATTGTTTAATTGAATTATCTCCTCTTTTGAATAAATTATTTTACTTATAAATAAAAAATAAATAAATAAAAACGCCAAATATGGCATCAAGAGTGATCCCAATTTACCCCCTAGTAACCCAGCCAAACCCTCCACCAACCCTCCATAACTAGTACTTTATTCTTACCTAAATTTACATATCCCTTCCTCCCAGTTGGCAGGTAACTGTAGTCATCCTCAAAAGTAGTGTCTGCTAGCTCCTTTCACATCAACATTTAGCATGTGCCTCACAAAAGGACCATCACATTTAATGCTACTGAGCAACATCTCATCCACCCACGAACTGGGAACTACTGTCTAAGAGTCCCGGCAGCCAAACTGAGGGGAGGACCTGCTGACAAGTCTTGGGGGAAGGGTTTCCAGCCAAAACCAACCCTTCACACACCTATCTCCATTCTGCTGAGGTAAACAATCTCATATGTTGAGATTTCACCAATTTCATTTTTCCCACCGGTTTACTGACTTAATCATTAAAGCCTCCCTAGCCAACCCCTGATTGGTCTTAAACAAATTGAGGTTTTCTCTTTCTTAGCAGTGTACCCATCCAGTTACAATATCTCCACCAAGTTTCAGTCCTTGTGGAAGTTTTTGCTGTGGTTCTGTTGTTCCCTGAAACTTTACCCACATACAGTATTCTTCCCTCAAGTCCTGTATATAAATTTTCATAGAACAAGATGATCATCTCATAACCTCAGACTTCTCAGAAATTTCTTCCCAGTAAAATTACTCGTGTTTGCTAAAATGTAGAAAAATATATTAACCCCTTTGGTCCAATGTTGCCTGTCCGTCTTTCTATTTGTAGATGTCTCAAAATACATGTTCACTGATGCAGGCAAGAAAGAGTTCAAGGAAAAGCAAGATTATATACGAAAATATTCAAGTTTTATGATCTAGTTTTGATGAGGAATTTCTTGACACCTTTAATAGGTTGCTTTAGTTATTATTGAGGCTTAGTATTGAGTTTTTTTAGGTAAGAAAGCTATTGGATCAGTTTTAATTAAGTTTTACTAGAATGGGGCAATTTGGTAATTTCCAGAATTCTCGAATAGGCTGTCCTTGGCTGTACCAAAAGCCCATGAGTCTTATTTTATGTTTTGACTCCTTTTCCTATTTGGTTTAGGAGTTATTAAGTCCTTTTTGTTTGTTATTGTTAATCCTAGACATTATAGGAAGGTTAATTCTTTGTTATATAACACTCACTGTA
This sequence comes from Quercus rubra, assembly GCA_035136125.1. NCBI lineage: Eukaryota > Viridiplantae > Streptophyta > Magnoliopsida > Fagales > Fagaceae > Quercus > Quercus rubra. The sequence continues at coordinate 16,554 of JAXUIC010000636.1, forward strand.
GTGCACACACCTTTGAAATCATGTTTTGAAAACACAATCTCAATTATAGTTGTGAATGGTGAAATAAAGTTTTGAAAACATGATTTCACAATTTTAACTAAAAACAAGATTTCAAATGACATGGCATTGCGTGTCCTGTACACAGTGTGTAACTATCACCACTCTTCTAGGAATAGGTTTTTAGGAGTCCTAGTCCTTCTAGGAAAGGATTAACAATAGCTTAAAATTCCAGCAGCTTATTTTAAGCTTTGTGGGAGTGATTGCCTTCTCCTACCTAAGTGTGATTGCTTAGGAAAGCATAGGTATGATTGACTAGTGTTTTATTTATCTTATTTCTCATTCTATTCCCTGTCTCAGCCCCAAACAGCCATGAAGATTCAATCTTTTCTAATCTAAAACCCACCTCAAACATCAATCCTTATTCAAGAACCCTTTAAGAACTCATCGAGAAATCTATTGTAATGCTGAATTCTTAAAGATCCTAAATCATTCAGTTTCTAAACTCAATGTCTGTAAATATTTAACTTTTCAAATTACACATCTTCATGTATTTCCAAAATAGATAGATTTCTTGTCTAATTTAATTGGGAAAAGCATATTTCATATGCAATTCAGATAACGAATCACCTAGAGACTTTGGCGAGAAAGAACTGCTAGAAATTTTGAGGACTATGAACTCTGACTATTTCAGACCTGAAATTGCAGTTCCTCATAACCTTGTTTGAATGGATGAAAGCACAAGAATCTTTTCTTTCTTCAACTTATTAAAATTTATGGATCATTGTAATTTTAGAGCCTAGTTGTGATGTATATCTAGCATACATCATACGTACTTGGTGCATTCCATTTCTCTTAATAAACCTTATTATTTATCCAAAAAAAGAATTCTTCCTAAATAAGTCTCTAATCATATGCCAATGGGTTGTGGCCTGGATTCCACCTTGGTGATAAAGTAAGGTCATGGGTTTGATCTCGCTTGGGTACATGAGTTACTATACTTAGCAAAAAAAACAGGGTGGGGGGGAATTTCTTGATTGCACAAACTTAAATCCTCAAAAGTTTTAGTGTGAAATCATCAAGGTGAAAACTTTTGATGCCAACTATTCTTGATAAAAGCCATAAATCATAAAAGGTACAAAATTGGATTAAAAAAAGTTGTATACCTCACCACCATTGGTACCTCCCTCATAGCATGGTTTCAAGTTAACAGCACGTTCAAGGTAGGGTATCCAACATCCACTGAGCATATCTCTTCTGGCCATCTCCACACCACCTTGGTAATACTGTTTACACAAAACATATGGAGGTAACTTCCCAACTGATTATATGAATAGTAAATTTTTTGATAAATTTGATAAGCATCCAATTGTACCTCAAGCATTTCTCTCAAATACGGTTCTTCATTAAAATAATCTCGGCGTATGAAGATAAATGGCACCTTGTATGCCATGGCTTCACTGACTGTGCCATATCCAATCTTTCCTGGAATAGGAAAAAAAAAAAAGCCCAGGTACCAAAAGTTCAGTACTAAAAGCTCTAGAAAAAATCTCAATCATTGGACCAAGCAACAGCTCTAAATAAATTCAAAGTTATTATACCAAGCATGCAATCTGAAGCTGCTATTAGGTCAGGCGTATAAACATCTTTTGCAAGCTTTATGAAATTAGGGGGAAGCTCCCGATTGTCTGAAGCCCCACAAACCTAAATCAGAATGCAATAGGAACAATATTATCAAAATGAAATGAAGAAATAACTATGATCGATGTATGTGTCCAACAAAACTTACCAGGCACAACCAACCAGCAGGTAAGTACTCCTCCTTCAACTTCCAACCAGCTGGCTGGACATGATGGACAACAGCACATAACAGTCAGAATTTGTCTTAATGCCTAAAGCATAATAAGCATATCACAATACCTAAGGACAAAAATATTGGTTTTTAAAACAAGCAAGTTACATCAAAAAGAGGGTCTCTTAACAGATAGCATCCTAAGCATCTGGTATAAAAATAAAGTTCAACATTAAGTTTGTAATAGAACATTCAAGCTAGTAAAAGTAGATTACAGAAAAAACAAATAATAATGATCTGTGAATTGATATGGGAAATTGCTTCTCAATATCTCCCTTTTCTTTTTGGTTGGATGAAGTTGCTCAAACTAACTAGCATTTTTCACAGATTGGCAAATACATTAAGGCACCATCACATCAGGGAAGTGAAATGCAATAGTAATCAGTTGAGTAGGGAGGATGAAGTGGGTGTGACAATTGTATGTTTATGTAATATAATAAAAATACACATCCATAACATTACTAATTAATTTGTTACAATTATTTACAGAGGAAAATTTTTATAAAGATAAAATGATCAAAGAAGGCAAGTGGAATTTGGACAAAGATGCTGATAAGATGTGGAATGATTGTATCAAAAGAGTGGCTAAAGATGTAGGCAATTGACTAAAAAGGCTTAGTGGTGGAAAAGGAGGTTCATATAGCAATAAGATTAGAGAGAGAGAGAGAGAGAGAGAGCTATAGAAGCTCACCTAGATGTAGAGACAATGCTGTTTATAGAAATTATAAAGTGGTGAAGAGGGAACAATGAAGGTTGCCGAAGAGACTAAATTTAAGGCTTGTGATGAGTTAAATAGCAAGTCGGGGACGGGATGGAGAAAATAATATTTATAAACTTTGCTAAGACAGTGGAAATGAAAACAAGAGACTTGAATGGTGTCAAGTGCATTAAAGATTAAGATTAAAGAGTGCTAGTAAAAGAAGAGGCATAGTAAAGAAAGATGTAAAAGTTATTTGATAAACTTTTTATTGCAAGTGATACACAAAATTGGAGCGAATTGAGTAACCCATTGAGAATAGGAATCGGAGGTTTGCTTGAAGAATTAAGATGACTAAGGTAAAGACACACTGAGGAAGATGAAAATTGGAAAAGCCATATGGGACCAGATAAAATCCCCATTGAGGTTTGGAACCGCTTGGGTGAGGTGGGTGCATGCTAGTCAAACAAACTTTTTCAATAAGACCTTAAGTGTTAACAAAATGCCTAGTGAGTAGAAAAGAAGTACTCTAATACCTATTTATAAGAAAAATGGATATATTTAAAATTGTAAAAATTGCCGTGGAATTAAACTTATGAGTCAAACTATGATACTTTTCAATGAAATTATTTAATTATCAAAAAATTTATTGCTTGTTATTTATTTTTTAATGTAACTTTCATAATTTTTGGATTTAAGATTTTGTTTCCTTGGTTTTAGGTGTTTTAATTCTTTTCTATTTTTTTTTTATCAGTAAGAAAAATATATTAAAAGAACCTCAAGAAAACAAGAGGCCAACGAAAGAGTACAGAGAGGGACACAAACAAAGAGAAAACACAAGAGAAAACAAAAAGCAGATAGAGCAGACAAGAACTAAATACAATGAAGAGAACTAAGGAACATAGGGATAGAATCACTAGAGGTGAGTCCCCAAGCCCTAGACCAATCAAAAAGAGAGCCACTAAAATAAGCGAGCAATTGGTCATCGGATTTGTCCCTGTCCTCAAAAGTACGCCAATTTCGCTCCCTCCAAATACACCACATTAGGCACAACGGAGCAAGGTTCCAAACTCTAGAGGAGTGCTTTCCAAACCAATTCCACCAACCGAAGAGCGTGTCTGCAATCGATCTTGGCAGAACCCAAGAGACCCCAAATGATCTAAACACCAGGCTCCACAACTGAAAAGCTTTTCCACAGTGAAGAAGCAAATGGTTCACCGACTCCCCATTACAGCGACACATAATGCACCAGTCAACAAAATCGAAGCCTCTATACCGCAGATTATCCCCTGTAAGAATCTTTTCCCAAGTTGCAGTCCAAACAAAGAAAGAGACGTGCGTAGGAGCCTTAACCTTCCAAATACCTTTCCAAGGAAAGATAATAGGCAGGGGACCTCGAAGCTTATCATAGAAAGAACGGACGTTAAAGTCCCCTTTCTTTGATAATTTCCAAATCATACGGTCACCATGTTCTGAATGAGGTAAAGAAGAACCCAAGGTATGAAGGAAATCAACCACGACCCCCGCCTCCCAGTCATTTGGATTTCTAAGTAAAGGAACCTTCCAACTTCTCTCATTCCCCAACCGTTCAAGAGACGATGCTACCGAAGCCTCTCTACAAATGGCAATCCCATACACAATCGGGAAGGAAAGGTGGAGTGGTAATTCCCCACACCACTGGTCCGTCCAAAACTTCACCCTATTCCCCACCCCTACCTCAAACCGGATGTGTTGGCTAAAAACCCCCCCAACCTTTACGGATGCTTCTCCATAAACCACACCCATGAACACCCCTACCAAGTTTGGAAGACCAACCCCCCCATTCTTCCCCAAACTTCAGAGCCATAACCCTCCGCCAAAGACGAGTCTCCTCTACCCCAAACTGCCACAACCATTTCCCTAGCAATGCTTTATTAAAAGTAGTAAGCTTCCGAATACCCAAACCACCATTACCCTTAGGAGTACACACCTTATCCCACCCCACCAAATGAACCTTCGATTCCCCCCACAAGAAGTCCCTCTGAATCTTCTCAATCTTGTTAGCCACATGAGAAGGAATGGTAAAAAGGGATAAAAAGTAAGTAGGAAGGCTAGAAAGCGTACTCTTAAGCAGCGTCAATCTACCCCCCTTAGACAAATACAACTTCTTCCATCTTGCCAATCTCCTCTGAATATTCTCCATGATAGGATTCCAAATAGAAGGTGATTTATGGGAAGCCCCCAACGGCATTCCAAGATAGGTCATAGGCAAAGACCCAATCCGATAGCCCAAAATATCTACCAAGGCTTGAACATTATCAACCTCCCCTATAGGAACCAATTCACTCTTCGAGACATTAACCTTCAAACCTGTCACAGCCTGGAAGCAAATGAGAAGCATCCGCACATGAAGGATCTGATCTACATCCGCATCACAGAATAGAATAGTGTCATCCGCAAACAGGAGATGCGAGACACATTCCCCTTCCCCCCGACTACCAACTGCTTGAAAACCCCTGATTAGGCTAGCATCTTCAACCTTTTTCAACATCCTACTGAAGACCTCCATCATAACCAGGAATAACAAAGGAGAAAGCGGATCCCCTTGTCTTAGACCCCTCGTGCTCCCAAAGAAGTCAGCAGGCATCCCATTAACCAAAATGGAGAACTGGACAGTTGAGATGCAGGTGCGAATCCATCTACACCACTTCTCCCCAAATCCCATTCTCTTCAAAAGATCTATAAGAGCCTCCCAATTCACATGATCATAAGCTTTCTCAATGTCAAGCTTACAAATAACCCCCGGAATCTTACTCTTCACACGACTATCAACACACTCGTTAGCAACAAGGACAGAGTCAAGAATTTGTCTACCTCCCACAAAACTATTCTGAGATTCTGAAATCAACTGGTCTAAGACCTGTTTCAACCGATTTGTCAAACCTTCGACAATAACTTATACAAGCTCCCCACCAAGCTAATAGGCCTAAAATCTCGGATATTAGAAGCATCGTTTTTCTTGGAAATAAGAGCTATAAAGGTAACATTCAGAGATTTCTCAAACTTACTATGAAGATAGAACTCCTCAAACACTGCTAAAACATCACCTTCCACCACTCGCCAACAATGATGGAAGAAAGCCAAAGAGAAGCCATCCGGACCTGGAGCTTTATCTCCAGCCAACTCATTAAGGGCTAGAAGAATCTCCTCCTTCTCAAACCTCCTTTCAAGCCAGTCCCTTTCCGACTCATCAATCTGGTCAAACTCCAAGCCTTCCACGAAGGGCCTCCACTCTTCTGACTCCTGGTACAAATTTTTATAAAAGTTTACTACCTGAGCAGCTATCTCACTTTCCTCCTCATAGATCACCCCATCCACCTCCAGAAAACTCAGATGGTTAAACTTCTACGGGAATTAGCCATCTTGTGGAAAAATTTTGTATTATTATCTCCTTCCTTAATCCATAACATCCTAGATTTCTGTCTCCAAGAGATTTCCTCCAAAGAAAGGAGATTCTCTACCTCAGATCTCGCCTCAACTCTCTCATAGGACTCTGCATCAGAGAGGCCAAACTCCTCTTCCTTGGCGTCAAGACATTTCAAAGTCTCTAATAATTGAGCCTTTTTGCGACCGACATGGCCAAACTCCACACGGTTTCCACTGGACGATGTCCTCCTTCAAAGCCTTCAACTTTTTGGCAAAAACAAAACTAGGCGTGCCATGGAAAGAGTGACGATTCCACCAAGACTGGACTTTATCGATAAACCCATCCGTCTTGAGCCACATATTCTCGAACCTAAACGGGCTTTTCCCCCTCGCCATTCCCCCAACCTCCACTTGAATTGGGAAGTGGTCTGAAACAGGGCGAGGTAAAATCCGTTGGGTCACATCTGGAAAGTGCTCCTCCCAATCATGGGACACCAGAACTCTGTCTATCCTAGACATCAAAGGCCGAGCCGACCCTCTAGACCACGTGTAGCTCCCTCCCTCCAAAGGCAAATCAATCAAATTAAGGTCCTCGACGAACTCCGAAAAAAGTTCCATAGCCGGGGTGAGACGAGGATTACCCAATCGTTCACTAGGGAAGCGGATTATGTTGAAGTCCCCAATACAACACCAAGGGACATTCCAAAGATGATGAATACCAACCAGCTCATTCCCACATTAACCCTCTCGCTGAGTTATCTGTAGGGCCATAACCCCCGAGCACGCCCAAATGAAACCGTCCCCCACCCCTTGCCACTGAACCGACACAGAGAAAGAACCCACCAGCACCTCCTTCCTCTCTAGAACCCTCCTATCCCACATCAGAAGGATCCCACCGGCTGTCCAGACAGCGTCTAAAGCCACCCAATCCACAAACGGGCAGCTCCACAAATTCCCCACCATCTGTCTATCCAAGCCTGTAA
>JAXUIC010000637.1:5000-17500 GCA_035136125.1 Quercus rubra
CCTTTGCAGATAGATAAACTTCTTTCCCGGGTGCACCTTGTCTGCACAATACCACACCACAAAGTGATGCGAAAATGAAAACAACGGCCAAGATGAGAGCCCGCGTCTGGTTCGTTTTGCACAGGCTCAGCTCCGGACAACCTCGCTGCTTGTTGCGAGGGATGGCCCAGCAGATCTGCTAACGGCCAAACTAAACTCGAGTGACTAGTTGAAAGCTTCGCTTGAGTTGGTGTTCACAAAGAGGATCCAGCCTGAAGAACTAGGGCTCAAGAGCCTCTTCCTCACTAAAGTTTCGCATCTTGTCCCGCAGCTCATAGGCTAACCTTGTACCCTCCTGGTGTGATCGACGTCACTCACATCTTTGATCGGCCTACTCTTAGAAGGGCCTTAAAAGAAAAGGCTTCTTTAGTTTTAGGCGAACAAAAGCTGACTTGAGGGCGGCCCGGCCCCCCTTTACTAATAAGGGGGGAGTGTGCTATTTCATTTTTTATTATAGGAAAGAGTCTTTTTGGCGCTTTCTATGAGCCTACTTCAATTAAGGCGCGTACTGCCTACCAAATGCGAAGTCAAGCATCCTGCTGAGGTTTGATTTCTGAATCCATACCCTGGGAAAAAGAGTTCATCTTACTCAACAAGCTGAGATCTTGGAGTAAGGGCTGCTTTTGTTGGGGTCGGTTAAAGGTAGGCTTGAAAGGCTTTTCCAAATCCATAGGATGAAGAAGAAGTTCTTCCACCGGTTTGACTCCGTTCCTAGATCTTTAAAGGGAAATAGCCCTATATCTTTAGCTTCCATTTCCCCATCAGATGCTGTTCTAGTTTCTCGGAAGGGGTATGGCTCCTGGTGCCTACTAAGCTCATAATTCCTGGTTTCGTGTATGAATGCTTCTAGATTAGTGTTTTGATTTAGTGGTAAGTGAGCCTGAAGTGACTCTACTATTCCGGTCTCCGAGGAGAAGTTTGCTTACTGGGGTGCTTGGGCATGCTTTGTCTGCTCTGAGACGTGCTCCTCCGAGTGCCCACGTTGGATAGGGCCATCACTTTAAGCTTAAGCTCGTAGGTCCCCCTTAATTGAAGTAGGCTCATAGAATGGGATCACAGATAAAAATTCCTATCCGTCTTTCATTGACGAGTTGGAAAAATGCTTTCGACGCAAGTCAGGAGCCTTATTACTAGATTAGGGGAGAGGTAATCGGCAAAAGAACCCTCCCCTCTCATTGGTTGAAGACCAAGGTCAGTCTTCGATGTCTTTCGGGATGCTAGTTTGCTGGTCTTCTGGAAGAGTTTTCCGCTGTGCATCTATCTCCTTCGCTGAGATAGGGTATATTCAAAGAGAGCGCGACTCCTGCTCATCAGTAGTCACCCAATTATGCAATCCGAACTACTGTCCAAGCCCTATTAAATAAGGGGTGGGTGGGCTTGGAAGGAGGAATCCGCTAAGGCTAGGCACCTTATTCAATCAAAAGGTAGAGATTCATCTTTCAAATGGCCAGTGGAAGAATGCCCTGTGGCACTTTCGGAATAGAGTAGGGTGTTAGGGAGGAATTGGACAAAGCAAATGCCTTTTTGTTTACATGGGATTGATGCCCGGAAGAAAGTAAGCACCGTAGATAGATATAGTGTAAGCAAGCAAGGGGGCGAAGCGGTAAGCAAAGATCAATTGAGAATATAAGGATAGGTTGTAAGCTACGAATCACGAGTTATGGGTTCAGCTATTTCTTCCCTTCACGTAAGAGGCAGGATTCTATCCCTTCAAACCTGCCTGTGCTCAAGTCAAGTAGAAATAGGGTGGTTAGGGAGGGTCGATCCATCAACGGATCCAACAACAGATCAATCCTCACTCAAGGAATCCCCCTTTACTAATAAGGGAAAGAAAATAGTATATGACTAAGATCTGTCTTTTGATGCGGGAAAATGAGGCAAAGAAGCCTTCTATAATAGGGGCAGGCTCTTATGATTAGTAAGAGGAAGGTAAGTTTACGCTCTTACGACCGGAAGCGAAAAATGACTTGACCTTTAGACTTTATCAGAGGAAGGAAAACGAAAGCTCCGAGGAAGCCCTTGTAGCTAACCGGGGAATTCGATCTTTTGGGAATGGGGGAGTTCATTCAGGTAAGAGTTCATTCCGGCATAACTTGGCGCAAGGAATTTGCTCGTTCCGAGCGGGGTTCGACGTTAGTTGAAGTTGACATTGAGTCGCGCACTTCCTGGAGTGGGGAGTGAATTCATGCGTACCTCAACGCAAGGATTGAATTAGCTCATCTCGAGTTACGTGAGTGAACTTTCGCTTCTTCTTACTTTGGTCGAAATCTTGCATATTCCCTCTTTGGTCGATCAGTCAACCTGCCCCCCCTATCGTCTAAGGCTTTGGGCAGCTCCAACTGCAAGATCTGGACTGGGACCATAGCTTTAGAATTGTGATTGGATTGACGCTCGGCTCGAACCCTTTTACTGTAGAACTGGAAGATCAGCTCTCCCCTTGCCTTTTCCCTTTCTCTATCTCTAGGCTCAAAGCCCAATCCTTTCATTCATTTAACGGAACACATTCCATTGCTGTTACCATTCCATCCCTGTTTAGGTTGAATACCGTACCAATCCATTCAGGTTACGGAAAAAGAAGACTTCCACCTATTACCAAGAAAGAGAATCATGCCTTTTTGATGACATGACAAGAAATCCTTAAATGAAAGCAAAATCGTGGATCCACAAATCCGTTATCTCCTCGTGCCGCTTCTGGGCGAAAATCCAATCTTTTAAGTGAGAAAGTCGTTATCAATACAATTATGCCGCCGAATACAATCACTTTGAAGAAGTCGCAAGTGCGGGTTCAGTTCAAATGGGAAGTACGAAACACTCAATGGAGAATAGGGATCGCTATGCCGAAGAAAAGAGAGAGGTTGCACCAAGAAATGGAGAAGATAAGGTCATACCAAGGGTCATAGCATGGGTGTGAAAGCCGGCTCCCCTCTTGTAGTGGTTCTTTCGGCACTTCCAGTCAGGGCCTGTTCACCATTCCAAGCAAGCCCGATCCGCTCATTCACAATTGGTAGACGTTCCATCTGACGGGAGCTGTGTATTAGAAGATTGAACCATTTGGTACGTAAGAGCTCTATTCTCCGTGACATTGGCAAGGGCATTCCGTCTTCCTCTTGCTCTCAGTTCTGGGGGCTTGAACTTGGCTCAGTCCAGTACACATCATGGTACCGATAGCTTCGAAAGAGTCCGTCCGTCAATTCTACTTTTTTCATCATTCGGGGTCCCCGGCTGGGCTGGTTCGATGGCTGCATTGGGGTGAAGATGGAGTTCCCATCTGCCCAAGTGGAGTCAAGGCCAAGAAGGAAGATCAGTCCTTTGAGGCTCTAGCCCGGGCTGCTGTATAGGGTCTAGGGCTGTAGTTCGGTGGGGGCGGAGTAGAAAAGGAATGGAATTGAGTTGCTTGTGTGTACTTTCCGCACCTTTCTTTCTGGTCCAGTGATGCGTCCAAGGTGGGGTAGAGGCTGGTCGTAGACCAGAAGACAACAAGTTAAGATATTCGTAATACTGAAATCGAGAAAGTGATGCCTATCGACCTCAGACCCTACTATCGACTGGGAGAGTTTCCGGAAGAAAGATTCCAGAAAAGCGGAAGAGCAACTATCAGGAGAGCTCCTAGTCAAGCAAAAGAGAGACTGAAAGCTATTCACCGGATTGACTGACTTGCTTTCCTCCCTGATTGGCTTTCTATCCTGGAATTACTTCCCGAAGGAAACTCCTAGCTCAACTAGCGCTTCGCACCTTGCTTGACTGCCTTTTCACACTCATACTAGGAGTCAAAGAATGAACTCTTTACTGAGCTATTGCATAAGAGAGAGCAGAGCTCTTTCTTTAGTATGAGATATCCTCCCACATCCGATCATGGTCCATCTACTTCTTCCTCTATTGATTCATGTGCTATATGCTTAACGCAGGGAAGTCGGACTCTATAAATTCCTTTTCACTGGGAACAACTCCTGGTTCATTAGTTCAAGCGGAATCCAATACCTGTAGTGCCTCACTTTCCTGAAAGCAGGAAGCACCGCATTCTTCTTATTATACGAATACAAGCTGCTTGCTTATCGGCTGTTGTCACAATTGAATCAGAATTAGCTACGATAAAAAAGAATATCGTATATAGTCACAGGCAACATAGTGGCTGTGACGTGAACAGCGCTTCGCTCCTCATATAGGCTGCACCGTGCTGACCCATTCCCATTCAATCTGTAGGGAAAACTCCTACCGCCTCTCTTCCAACTAGAATGCTTTTTTGCAGTTCTTGTTTTGTTCCTCATTAAGAAGCACACCGGGCTTGCTTAGGTCTTCGGAATACGCAAGCGGTGTGTCTTTAAGAATTTTGAATTACCAACGCCAATAAATGAAAAGAAAATTTGAAATCTGCCAGTATGGAACACGACTATATCCAACGTATCCCGATCGTTATTCACCCAGCGATTGGATTGAGATTTCCATTTCGGAATCTTCTCCATCGGAAAAAAACGGATTCTAGTGGGGCCCCCCAGGTATCCAATAGTTCGGCTTCTGAGGCGTCCACTGAGGTCCTAAATCGGCTGACTTCTTCTTCTCCAAAAGATGATCTAAGTGACGCATTTTTCAATATTTCTCATTTCTTTCAAGCTAGAATAGAAGAAATAGGGGCTGACTTGCCCTGCTGCTGGTCTATCGAACAATTTACCCGAATGGTGATTGGGGAAGAGGAGGTGCGAGACCCCTCTTATCTAGCTGATGTCTACTCTAACCTTTTAGAGTGTGGATTTCATAGTGGCTATTGGGAGCAGGCTTTCGATTATATAACTTTACTGTACGGGTTTATATAAAAATATACATAGCAGCTTAGTTCAAATGTTTTCTAATTTTATTTCTTTTTGTCCGGGGGCCACCGCATATCGTATCAAGCTATTGCATTGTTTGCCTCAATGATGGCCTTTTTGATTTCATCCGTATTCTGATCGAAGAAAGAAGGTTGAACTTTCATAAAGCAAGCACCTCTTTCACATAATAAAATGGAGGCGGGCTTGGGGCTGGATTGAATCTTTTTATCGGTCAGGAGAGGGGCCAAAGTAAGACAGTGAAAGAGAAAGCACTTCACATAAAGAGCAGAACTTCTTTCACGTACTGAAAGGCAGGCCTTTTTCATGGTGATTTTTCTTTTTTGATTGCTTTGGAGAAGGGGAATGGTGAGGCGGGCCCCATCCACCAGATTACTTTACCGACTGGAATGAATCCCAGGCACAGGAACTGGTTTAACAAAAGGGGTCGAGAACTACATAGATCTGATACCTTCTTCCCTTGGTCTGGGAGGTAGGTTATGTAGGAAGACAACTTTCCCCAGGTTGTTCCGATCCCAAACGGCCAAATAATCAATTAGTAGTATGCCGGAACTCTTTCTCTTAAGGCGCAGAGCGAACTGTCGGACTAGGAGCTGCGTTGTTTCATAAGAAGTTCCCCTCTAAATAGATGGCGAGAATCTGTTCTTGGTGGTAGGGCAGTGGGAAGTAGCCTTTTCTTCAAGCAGGGCTTTCTCGATAGCCAGAAGCTCTTCCTTCCATTAGTCATCTGGGCTTGTAGTTGCGTTGCAAGCAATTCTCTCTGTCAGGCATACCCGACAGTGTCCCCCATTTCGTTTCGCTTTCGAGCGAGGTCCTTATTTCTTTTATGCAATTTCATTTCTTCTATAACAACAGGATGCTATTGCTTGCTGGCTACGAATCCCATTTCACGAAATGACTTTCCTTTCTTAGACTAAGTCTCTTACTCTTACTTGAGATCTTATCTTGTATTCTTTATAAGCTGTGTTACGAGTTCTAGCAAGCCTTAAGCTAGTTATAATTTATCTTATAAAATACATCAAAGTGAGTACAGCAAGTCTTGAATCAGGTTTTTCCAAGGGTTGGAAGTTAGCTTTTCGTTTCTAGTCCTTGGTCATCAAGATCAAGCGAGTAGGAAAGGAGTGAGCCCCAAAAAGGTAAGGTTATAGGTCCAAGGGTCGCTCCTTCCATTTTTATCTATCATATCCTAGATAACTTACAGCACTTCCCCGTGATGGCTAACCTCCTTCTTTATTTCGGGGCTTGGCGTAGGGGCAATGGCTTTACAGGCGTAGAAACTTTTCTCCGGGTATTGTTTCTGTTGCAAGCAAGGGGTTAGGCTCGAAGCAACTAGGCTATCAGGGATCCACGGCCTTTCTTCCGTTTCTCAATATCAACTCCCGATTCTCGCTCCATTTATATCTATATTGATATAAACAAGTATTTCGTTTCGCTCGTACGTTCCATTTAATCACTTCGTAACCTTTACTTGATCACTGGACGGCTTTACCTTTGCTTTCAATCTGTCTTGTGTCACGTAAGCAAAACTCACTTGTTGGCTTACACAACTAGGCGTTAGGAGCGTAGAAGCGAGAGTGGGGTAAAACGATAGTAATATACTTTACACGAGAGGTCAAGAGGCGGTGCCCGTATGGTTACCACCTAAAGCGGCTCTAGACTTTCCACCCAGGCGTAAAAACGGTTATTGACAAAACTTAACGATTAAGCTTTGCATGGGAAGCTGCCACCTGTCTGTAATAGGAACCGAGTCGCTAAAAGCAGGAGTTTCATCAGCATCGAGTTCTTGAGCCCACGGAACGGGGAGTGTTAACGAGTCACTAACCCGTAGTGCGTAAGAGTCACGTACCCCTTAGTCTGGGTAAAGCTTCCTAAACCTCGCGATTCGACCGTTGGAGCTGAGTCAATCTTGCCAAATTGGCAACTTGAATGTCTGGGTCTGTCCTATAGAATTGCTCATGGAACTTGCTTTCCAGATCGTACCAACTTTTAATAGAGTTTGGAGGGATGTTCATATACCAGGGGAAGGCCGATTTAGTAAGAGAGTTGGCAAAGAGCCTCAACTTGAGGTAGTCCTTGGACCTAGCTTCCCCGCACTGGACCGAGAACCGAGCTATATGCTCAATAGTCGACTTCTTCTCCTCACCGGAAAAGAGAACAAACTCAGGCACCTTATACCCCTTTGGAAACTGATGAACTCGGTCGATCCAATCAGGGTATGCTTTCCTAGCCGTCGGCCTCAGATGGACGAGACAAAGAACGCAACTCAGGGGGCGAGAACTCAGAGAGGTGGAGGTCCGGACAAGGCTAGAGCCAAGCAGAGGGATGGAGTAGGGGACGGTTGGTGAAAGTAGGCACGAGTGGAGAGGCAGGTGAGGAAGCGCAGGTGTAAAAGTCGAGTCTAGTATTTTTGCTTTCTTTCGTAGGCGAGTGAGAAGCGAGAGTGCAGGCTCGCCCCGAAAGCGAGCCGGGAGCGATCAAAGGCGATAAACGCTTGATTGTATTCTTGACTGATTCAATTGATAACGAGAGATAAAGGTACCCCGACCATGCCCAAAGGGGTTTAATAACTAGTAGTGGCGTGCTGAACTGAAAAGTACGGTGAAGCTTTCGGAGCGTAGTGAGGTGAGCCAGTGCCTGTTGGTGGTCAAGTCCCAGTGGAAGTGGAAGTTGTTGGGCGTTCAGGTTGCAAAGGAAGTTGGTGGGCTAACGGTGGTCCAGGTAAGGTAGGTGGGGAATGCTTTTCTGAGTTGAAAACCACATTAGGAGGTTTACATGCCACCTTCGCCAGGGCGATCAGTTTCTTCACATCTAGTTAGTCGACTCAGGAAGGCGTTGTATGGACTAAAACGAGCAAACTCCGGCTCGAAAGCAAGATTGACAGCGGACTCGTAGCGTGGCCATAGACAGAAGATGTTGCAGAAAGGCTTCAACGACTACATTTTGACCAAACTTCGTCCCGGTTTTGAAATCAACCTTTAGGTTGAAAAAGGATTGGCGGATCACCTCTCAGAAAGGGAGGGACAAAGAAGCACCATCCATCCAACGGGCAGGGTAGAGTCTCAGACGGAGGCCCGCCATCCGCTAGCATTGTGGTTTGGAATCGATTCTTTATCAATGGCCCACCCTTTCTTTGAACCTTGTCGATGATCGAACTTAAAGATATAAACTGAGTGCCATTTGATGAGTAACTGAGAACAAGGGAGAGGGATATGAAAAGAATGAAGTAATGAAAGAGGAAGTCATTGCTAGTAGTAACGACTTGTCACGATCCATTGGTTCATATAGAATCCATGTCCTAGGTGTATCAAAAAACATTCTTTTCGCTAAGCGTATATAATAAAATAGAGTGAAAGGGTCCACCCCGAAACCAAGGGGGTACTAACTAACAGCTGAGTCCTCTCCGAACCGCAGGAGATAGTTGCCCATCATACGGCTCACCAACTTCACTTGCCTCTATGGGGGGCTCGCTCCGGGCAGGTTCGGATCACTTACAATACACGGCTCTACGAAGGAAGGGGCTGGTTGGTTAGGAACGTTTTCAATATGATTCTTTTCCCGTATTTGTTCGATGAGAAATGCTAGTCTGTTTTGTCCACTTTCTCCATCCCCCTCTATCAAAAAAATCAAAAGGAAGGCGAGCTTGCTTCTTATTCCCGTGTTCGATCTCTTCCATCTCTGCTTCGCTCGTTGTCACCTATGTTGAAGAAAGGTTTGGAACCCTGTAGAGAATGAAGAGGGGCCAAGGATTTTCCTCTCAACAGTGCTTCTTGAGGCTCCACTCTCCCCCCTGAATAAGTAAGGCCCCGTTAGCCTGGGCGAAGATGGGGATAAGGAATAAGGATGGAAGCCCTCTTAGCTCTGCCAGGGACTGGACGGGGGTTAGCTCTGTAAATGTGTAGGTGTAGAGCCAAGTGTAGTGTGGTGTAGTAGTAGGCACTTCTAGGCCCCTTCCCGGCTACTGGATCACTCCAGTGCTTGGGGTACTGCGGACCCTCTGCCATCCATTGCAGCAGAGCCGTTTCATGAGCGGGGGGGCTAAGCGCAGTTCTTTGAATCAAACGTTGAATGAAATCGATTCTTTTTTAGATATCAAAATGGAAATCGGATAGGATAGATGGATGGATCTATCTTTCTATTCATATATATTACTAAAAAAATAGATTTCTATAGTTAAGTAGCGTAGCAAGAAGCCCCAAATCCTTGATTTGGCCAGGAAAGACTGCACTGCTTTGGGCCCAGGAAGCGAAGGGAATGAGCTCGGCTGCTTCTTCTCCACACTTATTTTTCTCCGTGCCCGTTCCGCATGCGCTTCGCGCGCCATTGGCGCTTTGCTCTCCTCTTATTCTTCATTGGACGGTTCGGATGGACTTCGCCGTTCTTTCCCAACTAAAATAGAAAAGGCTGTATCACATCGAGATGTCTATTCGTTTTCCGCCCCCAATGAGATGGATAATTTGTAACCCCCTATTTATACTTTTGGGCTCTTCATCTTTCTGAATCGAGGCCCGGCCCGGCTCGCGTCGTTCCAACAACCGGCGGGGAGCACCTCAGTATACGATCGCGCGCAGTAACTGGGAGTCCTATTACACCTAAGGCCAACTTCAATTCACCAAACCAAGGTTCATCTCGTGTAGTGATTGTGGACTCGTACAAGGATATTGAGTAGACGGTTGATGTATCAGACTCGATCCTATCTTTCGTAGCATGCATTCCCATCCGTGTCGCAACTGATTCGGTAAGCTACGTGTCCGGTGCACGGAGAACTGCCTTCGGTCCCCAAACTTACTTACTCGTGGCAACCTTCCGGCCGCCCAACGACCTATAACGCTAGTCACTACTCCCACTGGGGCTAGGAAGTAAGCCCCACAACCCAAAGCGGCGAAGAACAAATAGAATTTGCTACAAAAGCCGGCTAACGGGGGTATTCCTGCGTATGAGAACATAGTAATGGAGAAGGTAATAGCCGAAATAGGATTCGTTTTGGCTAGAGCGCCCAAATCCGCTATATATTTGACACGGGTTTGCCGTAATGCTAAAACTATAGCGAATGCATCTATCGTCATTAATGCATAAATAAAGATACCAATTAGTAGTGATTGAATTCCTTCTATGGTTCCACATGAGAAACCAGTACGAATATAACCTACATGTCCAATTGAACTATGAGCTAGAGGTCTTTTTACTTTCGTTTGGGCCATGGCGGCCAGTGCTCCTAAGATCATAGAAGCAATGCTGCAGAAAAAGAAGATTTGTTGCAATGTAGCTCCATAGGAACCATAAATAGAAACACGTGAAATATTAGCAGAAATAGAGATTTTAGGCGCAATAGAAAGGAATGCTGTAACCGGGGTGGGCGAACCCTCATAGATATCAGGTGCCCACATATATAGAGTCAAAAGAGATATGGAGTCCGAAGGGGAGGGGGGTTTTCTTCGGGGCTCGAGAGATGGAATAGATAGGGCCCCACAAGTTTTTAATTCGCCGCTGGGGAATTCACACGAAAGGGAACGAGGAATTCTCAACGAAAAAAGTGCTCTCTGAACCGAACGTGAAAGTAGTTTTCCATCAGACGGCTGTTCCCGTAACTCCACTCTCGACTTGGATTATATATCCAAAAAGGTCCGCTCTCGGCTATTCCACACGCTGCCTAGCAGAGGCGTGGTTATCTGAAGTGGATTCTCTATTTTCTAGTAGATGCCGAACCTGCTGCCCCATTGACTAAGAAGGGGGCGGGCGCAGCAGCTACATGGACCCCTTCCTTTCTGTTGTTGCCAGCGCTTTCCCGGGCCGAGTCGGAATTCTTTATTAGAAAATAAGGGCTGGCAAAGCCCGAAGGCTGCTATCCCAATAGGCCAGCGGGCGGAACGAGGAGAGAGCCCGGCAATCATACCACCGCGGTCGAAAAAGCGTGTTCCCTTCAGATAACACGCACCGTAGGCCATCCTCGGCCTTCTTCGTTTTCGATGAAAAACAAATAAAATCTCGATCTCCGAAAGCGTTTTCCTTCCCCCGCCGCATCTCCCTCCCTTCGTCGAGCCTTTCCTTTAATGGTTGGGAGAAGCATTCCCTTTTCTGAACTTGGCGGGCATTCTTTCCAGCCTTATTCAAATAAGGGGGTGGGTTTGGTTTGAACATAGGCTCAAACATGATTTGAAGGTCCTAGCTACGCCATGCGTTCAATACAAAATCTGGAAAGCTGCAGGGATGACAAAAAGAGGGCGCTTTCCTGTGTTGCACTAAAAAAGAAAAAGGACCTAAGAGAAGACGCTCTTCTCTTAGGTTTCTTCCTCCCGCGCCCGGCCCGCGTTAGAGGGAAAGATTCGCAAAGCGAGAAAAGACAGAGGGAGGGGGAGCAGCATCTTATTCTCTTCGCGAGAACTTCCGGATCGGAGAAGCATTCGGAACGGGCTCCGCGTTCATTTTGTTGGCAGAAACGATCCAATCCATTCGGGGCTTCGGGGAACCAAAAAACGAAGTCTTTCGACTTGATTCATAGATAGAATCAATGATAGATAGACAAAAGATAGATAAACGAGATATCTTTTTTTTCTCTAAAAAAAGAGGAATAGAATAGACATCCCCTTAGATGTCTATGTAATCCTTTATCATCTCCCGATTCTTTTTTATATCGTTATATCCGCTCTCTCTAAAAAAAAATGGAGAGAGAAAGAGCAGATGGATCCTATCCCCTATATCGAACACTAAATCCTATCTATTGATAGAAAGATCTTCGTCAAATACCGGACTTTGCCTTTTTTTTAGGAATTCCTCATATCCAAGGCAGCTTACCACAAGCACCCCCCCCCATACGACTAGTTGGGGGGCTGTTCGCCTTTTGAATCAAACAAAGTAAGTAGTAGGGGCTTCATAGCTACTTTCATTCTAAAGGAAACCGAAGAACCAACCTGCGGAGCGCACCTTTTTTGGTACTTCAGTAGGGCGAGCTCTTTGATAGTGACTTCTTCCGTTTGGTAGGGCGACGAAAGGCTACTTCAATCTAGGAAACAGCCGGAAACTCGAGAGGGTCGCCTTTTGAAGCGTTCGCCGGTAACCAAAGCGTCACGACATAATCAAAAGGAAGGAGTGACGCTGACTGAATCCAATCCATAAACCCGGAAACGAAAGAAAGTGTGTTCCCTTTCGTCAAGTAGGTAAAGTAGGCATACGAACCACTTTTGCTTTGCCTTAGACTCTATTGGAACAAAGCAAAGAAGGAGGCGGAATGGAGAAAGGAAAGGGGCAAGGGCGGTCTTTCTTAGCGCGAAAGCTGCTGGTTCGGGGGTAGGGTACGGTACTAAAGGTCCTCGGACTTCCAGGCGGTTTTTCTTTTGGGCGGCTGTTCACCGTTGGATCTCGCCAATACAGCCCCCTATAGTTTTCGTTACCGAGATATCTTTTTTTTTATTGTTCCCAGGGATTTTTTGGGTAATCTGCTCCCATGCTGCAAACAGTCGAATCTGAACTAAACCTTGTCGCTCTTCTTTCTTTCCT
Organism: Quercus rubra; assembly: GCA_035136125.1. Lineage (NCBI taxonomy): Eukaryota > Viridiplantae > Streptophyta > Magnoliopsida > Fagales > Fagaceae > Quercus > Quercus rubra. Next base: position 17,351 of record JAXUIC010000637.1, read on the forward strand.
CGCGGGCAGGAAGCACACCAGCAGCGTGCGTTGCGTGATTCTACTGTGTTTTTTGCACTTGACTGGGTGGACAGTTGACCGGAAGAGAACTTCGATTCGCCCGGCCAGCAGGCGGGCGGCGTGCTTATCTTGTGTGACAACACTCCAGAG
>JAXUIC010000637.1:20000-23484 GCA_035136125.1 Quercus rubra
ATGCCATGCTTCTTGTTTCTCCGAATCGGTTCCTAGTGTCAGTCAATCAAGATTCGCCACCAAGAGAGGGAAGAGCCTTTACTTTAGGTTATTAGGTCGGTCTCGTCATTCGCGCAATTCCCCCGTCCATCGATCGATCACGCGAGTACGCATCCAGTCAGCGCATAGCGAACGAAAAAAGCGTTCATCCTGGATTCTCTTTCTCAATAAAAATGTCTATCAATTGATCCCTATTCATTCGGTCAAAGTTTCCACGGCGTTTTCACGCCCCTCTACTGAGAGGGGCACCATGTTGAGAGGGCAGCATTCATGGCAATCATCACTAGTTTCTCCCGAGGGCATGGTATGGCTTTGTTCTTGGTGTTGTTTAATAGATGTCGAGTGCCGCTTTTCCCCGTCCGAGAATCTCCATCCGCTCTAAGTGGGCGAGCTAGAATCCTTATGTCAGGTTGGTTGTTCAAAAGACTTTCTCTTTACCCTTTGCATCTTCATCTTTTTGAAAGCCCAGACCCATTCTTCTGGATCTTCATTAGTCCTATTTTAGGTGCAAAGCCTCTTCAATAAAGGCCTCTTTCTCTCTTTCTTTTATTTATTTCATTTCTCCCCCATTTTTCATTTTGTTGATTGAAAGAGGATAAGCGCTATCCATTGAGTAAAGGGGGGGTTTGCTACAGTGATTCGGGCGGTTGGTGGCCCCTTTCGAGAGTTGCGGGTCCTTGCCGCTGCATGAGTGGTAGCTCACGCTCAAAACTTCTCCGACACGAGTCCTAGTCGTTGCGCTGCGGTCCGTTTCCCGGCTTCGCTTGCGCGATTTGCACTTCTGATTGGTTCCATTCATCCCCGACCCTAATGAATCGAGTATGAAGGGGTCCGTCCGTCAAGCGGTTCGGGTTCTCGGTCGGTTCCCGTTCGCTCGCCCCCCTCATAGTCCATTAGTGGGTAGGGCGGTAAACTTAGAGGGCGCCCGCCTCCTCTTCAGACGTGTCCTCGACAACCCGGCGGTTGTTCGGTCTCCGCTTTTGGGGGCGGGAGTGCTTGGCCGCTGGGGTTTCCTTTTCCTCAACCAATTCGGTTGTGTCAGTCCTGTGAGATTGGTCTAACATTTTGTTATGAGCTGGCTGGGCAAAGATGGATGGAAGGTAAGATAGATTTGAGTTCAAGTGGCACAGGACCTTCGATCGACCATGGGGCGTATTCTACCCTTACCGAATTCATTCTATTGAAGCGTAACGTAAAAAGCTCCTTCTCATGTTGCATTTTTTTTGGTTTGGAAGTTCCAGAATGTTGTCTGTGGATTTCTAACAAAGGAAAGCCCCCTTATGCTTATGCCATTTGATTCATTAAAGTTCCGCGCTGCTCGCCATTCCCCGAGGCCAAGGACGGGGTCGAACCGTCATTCCAGGATTTGCAGTCCAATACATTTCCATTATGTTACCTAGCCAAAGCCCCCACCTCATGTGCCAAAGTCAAACGGTTGTTCTTCCTTCCCTGCTCCCTCTTTTCTACATATGCGGTGGCGGGCGGAGCACTCTATATGACCGGCGGCGGGTTATCAGAGAAGAGGGGACAGCTTCTTTCTCCCTTGCCTTGCTCCATTTTACTTTTCTGATTGAAAGTAGCAAGCCACTCCACTACTGGTACAGAGGCCAGAAGGTTGCTTCTTCTATATGTTCAGGCAAAGAACATCTAGAAGCTAGCTTTTGTCTTGTAAGCAACCATGCCCATATAATAGAATTTAGCTTACCAAAGCGGTCTTACTAAAAGTAAATAAGGCAACCAGTTCCGTTCCAAGTGACATGGCTTTCACTATTCCTTTCCAGAGAAGGTGGCTCATCCAGCCCAGCGGATCCATTGTTTATGCGGCAGTGCGATGCAGCTGAAAAACGTAAGCCCCTTTTTCTTAGGTTGGTATAGGTTATAGGTTGGGGAAAACTCCAAAACTAGGGTTCCAAAAAGCTTACCTTATATTAAATAGAAGTATAAGTTTTAGAAAGGGGCACCCTTACTATACCCCTAAACTACAAGCTAGCGCGCAACGGCTTTTCAGCCGTTGTTGCTTGCTGCTTGCAGGCTCGAAAATATCTCTTTCGCCTCTCCTCCCTGTCTCCATTCTGATTGATTCGCTTCTTCCTTCGCGCAAGCGCTTGGTTCGCCCCTTGTTGTGTTGTTGCATTTTGTGATCCTCCGCTTCAGTCTGCGTTTTTCGGATAGCCGGGATCCGACGTTGATTTCCGATTGAAATGTCAGCTCCAGGTTTTGGGCGACCCATCTGGTTAGTTCAGCTATCACTGCTGGAAGCCCCTGCGGTTGTTCGGCTGCGTACTCCCCGTCCGCGTATCTCACACTCCCAAAGCATCTTTTTTATTTCATATTTCATTTTCCTTTCCTGCATTTTTCTTTCTATCTATAGGTCGGCTTCGTGCAGATAGATGTTTGCTGGGGGAGATTGGTGCTCTTGAGGTATGCCCTTCCGGTGGGTTGTTGTTCTTTTCTCTGTCTTTTTCATCCAGTGCCCGCACTGCGTCAGCAAATCTTCGTCTTCGATTTCTCTTCGCAACGCAATAAAGAAGTCTAGCAGTTTATCTCGGCATCTGTCTTTTAAGTCATTGATCTCATATCTATAAGCAGGGGGGTCCGCGTTCACTATTAAGCCTACGCCCGCCCATTCCTTTCAAGCTTGATCCCGCCCTTAGACTCGTTACGCTGTTCGACTGAACTCGTTGGCTCCGCGTTCTATTCGGTCGGAACCCGGTTCGAGAACCGTCTCTCATAGATTCCCTTCACCAAGTCATCGCCAGCAATCAGCTCTTATCCCTTGGTGTCAAAGGGCGCGAGTTCCTTTCTTGTCTTGCCCAAAACTTCTTTATTATCATTGGAGAAAGACTCTCCCGCGGCAAGGTTTACACATAGGGCCAGCTGCTTTCTTTATCTCGCTTGCCGTTAGTCCGTCTAGCGCCTTTCGGTTGGGGTCCGCCCCGGGGGTTAGACCGCTTGGATTAGATTTTATAGAGTCTCGAAGGCAGTCACGTGTCAGCCATTCTTCTCCCATTAGACTTGTAAATCCTTTGCTCTTTTTCCTTCTCTCTTCCAGTTCTCTCCCTCTACTTTACTTGACAGGGGCGGAGAATACCGCTCTATCAATAACAAGAAAAAGTAGCAATTCAGTTTTCAAATGGTTTGAGCTTGGAAGCAACTACTATCTATCGATAGGCGAGAAACAGACTGCTATTGGCGGCTTTGCCCTATTCTATTCTATTATGACTGGCTTGGAGACATCAGAGGGAGACCATTATCTCTATCCGGGTCCGATCATAGCTTCATTCATTCGTTGCAACCTTGGGATAACCAATTAGCATTGAGGTCAATCACCACACCACCTCTATCAATACATACGACATTACATGACGCGAGAGTGCATGGTCAACACACACCTAAAGCGCCTACGTTCCGCTTGCAACCAATACACCACACCACCTAACTTGCA
>JAXUIC010000638.1:0-23453 GCA_035136125.1 Quercus rubra
AAATTAAAAATACCGTTATGGCTCCATTTCATGCCAAAATAGGTTGGAAAAGCCGAGAAAGAGAAAATAAAAATTGTCTTTCCGTTCCGTTTATACCCATCGGGCAATAAAAAATTCCAAAAAAAAAAAGAAGAAAAATCAAAAAATCAAATAATACCATTGGGGCTTCATTTCAAGTCAAAATAGGTTTGAAAAGGCCGAGAAATAGAGAAAATAAAAATTGTCGTTCCGTTTCGTTGCCCTACCCAACGTGTAATAGAAAAATCCACAAAAAAAAGCAAAGAAATTAAAAAAACGTTGTTATGACTTCTTTTCAAACCAAAATAAGTTGGAAAAGGCGGACAAAGGGAGAAAATAAAAATTATCGTTTCGTTCGTTCCGTTCCTACCCTGACGTGTAATAGAAAATTAAAAAAAAATAGCAAAATAATTCTAAAAATTCAAAAATACCATTACGGATTCATTTCATGCCAAAACAGGTTGGACAAGGCCGAATAAAAGAGTGAAAATAAAAACAATCGTTTCGTTTCGTTCCTACACGAGGCATAAGAGATAATTCAAAAAAAATTGTAAAAAAATTCAAAAAATAAAAATACCCATTATGGCTTCTTTTCAAGCCAAAAAAAGGGTGGAAAAGGACGAGAAAGAGCGAAAATAAAAATTGTATTTCCGTTCCGTTCCGTTCCTACCCGACGGGAAATACAAAACTCCAAAAAAAAGAGAAAAAATAAAAAAATGCCATTGTGGCTTCATTTCAAGCCAAAATTAGATGGAAAAGGTCGACTAAAGAGAGAAAATAAAAATTATCGTTCCGTTCCGTACCAATCCGAAGCGTAATAGAAAATTCCAAAAAAATAGTAAAAAAAATTCGGAAAAATAAAAAATACCATTATGACGTGATTTCAAGCCAAAATTGTTGGAAAAGGCTCAGAGATAGAAAATAAAAATTATTGTTTCCTTCTCGTTCCGACCTGACGCTTTAGAGAAAATTCAAGAAAAATAGCAAAAAAATTAAATAAATTAAAAAATACCGTTATGGCTCCATTTCATGCCAAAATAGGTTGGGAAATGCCGAGAAGAGAGAATAAAAATTGTCTTTCCGTTCCGTTTATACCCAACGGGCAATAAAAAATTCCAAAAAAAAAAAGAAGAAAAATCAAAAAATCAAATAATACCATTGGGGCTTCATTTCAAGTGAAAATAGGTTTGAAAAGGCCGAGAAATAGAGAAAATAAAAATTGTCGTTCCGTTTCGTTCCCACCCAACGTGTAATAGAAAAATCCAAAAAAAAAAGCAAAGAAATTAAAAAACGTTGTTATGACTTCTTTTCAAACCAAAATAAGTTGGAAAAGGCGGACAAAGGGAGAAAATAAAAATTATCGTTTCGTTCCGTTCCTACCTGACGTGTAATAGAAAATTAAAAAAAAAATAGCAAAAAAATTCTAAAAATTCAAAAATACCATTACGGATTCATTTCATGCCAAAACAGGTTGGACAAGGCCGAATAAAAGAAGTGAAAATAAAAACAATCGTTTCGTTTCGTTCCTACACGAGGCATAAGAGATAATTCAAAAAAAATTGTAAAAAAATTCAAAAAATAAAAATACCCATTATGGCTTCTTTTCAAGCCAAAAAAGGTTGGAAAAGGACGAGAAAGAGCGAAAATAAAATTGTATTTCCGTTCCGTTCCGTTCCTACCCGACGGGAAATACAAAACTCCAAAAAAAGAGAAAAAAATAAAAAAATGCCATTGTGGCTTCATTTCAAGCCAAAATTAGATGGAAAAGGTCGACTAAAGAGAGAAAATAAAAATTATCGTTCCGTTCCGTACCAATCCGATGCGTAATAGAAAATTCCAAAAAAATAGTAAAAAAAATTCGGAAAAATAAAAAATACCATTATGGCGTGATTTCAAGCCAAAATTGGTTGGAAAAGGCTCAGAGATAGAAAATAAAAATATTGTTTCGTTTCGTTCCGACCTGACGCTTTAGAGAAAATTCAAGAAAAATAGCAAAAAAATTAAATAAATTAAAAAATACCGTTATGGCTCCATTTCATGCCAAAATGGGTTGGGAAATGCCGAGAAAGAGAGAATAAAAATTGTCTGTCCGTTCCGTTCATACCCAACGGGTAATAAAAAATTCCAAAAAAAAAAAGAAGAAAAATCAAAAAATCAAATAATACCATTGGGGCTTCATTTCAAGTCAAAATAGGTTTGAAAAGGCCGAGAAATAGAGAAAATAAAAATTGTCGTTCCGTTTCGTTCCCACCCAACGTGTAAAAGAAAATTAAAAAAAAATAGCGAAAATTATCAAAAAATTAAAAAACCCTATTATGGCTTCTTTTCAAGCCAAATAGAGAAAATAAAAATTGTCGTGCCGTTTCGTTCCCACCCAAAGCGTAATAGAAAATTCCAAAAAAATAGCAAAAAAATTCAAAAAATTAAAAAACCCTGTTGTGACTTCTTTTCAAACCAAAATAAGTTTGAGAAGTCTGACAAAAAGAGAAAAAAAAAATTATCGTTTCGTTTCGTTCCTACCCGACGGGTAATAGAAAATTAAAAAAAATAGCAAAAAAATTCTAAAAATTCAAAAATACCAATACGGCTTCATTTCATGCCAAAACAGGTTGGAAAAGGCCGAAAAAGAGAGAAAATAAAAACAATCGTTTCGTTTCGTTCCTACACGAGGGATAAGAGATAATTCAAAAAAAATTGTAAAAAAATTCAAAAATAAAAATACCCCATTATGGCTTCTTTTCAAGCCAAAAAAGGGTGGAAAAGGACGAGAAAGAGCGAAAATAAAACTTGTATTTCCGTTCCGTTCATACCCAACGGGTAATAAAAAATTCCAAAAAAAAAAAGAAGAAAAATCAAAAAATCAAATAATACCATTGGGGCTGCATTTCAAGTCAAAATAGGTTTGAAAAGGCCGAGAAATAGAGAAAATAAAAATTATCGTTTCGTTCTGTTCCTACCTGACGTGTAATAGAAAATTAAAAAAAAAAAGCAAAAAAATTCTAAAAATTCAAAAATACCATTACGGATTCATTTCATGCCAAAACAGGTTGGACAAGGCCGAATAAAAGAGTGAAAATAAAAACAATCGTTTCGTTTCGTTCCTACACGAGGCATAAGAGATAATTCAAAAAAAATTGTAAAAAAATTCAAAAAATAAAAATACCCATTATGGCTTCTTTTCAAGCCAAAAAAGGTTGGAAAAGGACGAGAAAGAGCGAAAATAAAAGTTGTATTTCCGTTCCGTTCCGTTCCTACCCGACGGGAAATACAAAACTCCAAAAAAAGAGAAAAAAATTAAAAAAAATGCCATTGTGGCTTCATTTCAAGCCAAAATTAGATGGAAAAGGTCGACTAAAGAGAGAAAATAAAAATTATCGTTCCGTTCCGTACCAATCCGAAGCGTAATAGAAAATTCCAAAAAAATAGTAAAAAAAATTCGGAAAAATAAAAAATACCATTATGGCGTGATTTCAAGCCAAAATTGTTGGAAAAGGCTCAGAGATAGAAAATAAAAATTATTGTTTCCTTTCGTTCCGACCTGACGCTTTAGAGAAAATTCAAGAAAAATAGCAAAAAAATTAAATAAATTAAAAAATACCGTTATGGCTCCATTTCATGCCAAAATAGGTTGGGAAATGCCGAGAAAGAGAGAATAAAAATTGTCTTTCCGTTCCGTTTATACCCAACGGGCAATAAAAAATTCCAAAAAAAAAAAAGAAGAAAAATCAAAAAATCAAATAATACCATTAGGGCTTCATTTCAAGTGAAAATAGGTTTGAAAAGGACCGAGAAATAGAGAAAATAAAAATTAGTCGTTCCGTTTCGTTCCCACCCAACGTGTAATAGAAAAATCCAAAAAAAAAGCAAAGAAATTAAAAAACGTTGTTATGACTTCTTTTCAAACCAAAATAAGTTGGAAAAGGCGGACAAAGGGAGAAAATAAAAATTATCGTTTCGTTCCGTTCCTACCTGACGTGTAATAGAAAATTAAAAAAAAAATAGCAAAAAAATTCTAAAAATTCAAAAATACCATTACGGATTCATTTCATGCCAAAACAGGTTGGACAAGGCCGAATAAAAGAGTGAAAATAAAAACAATCGTTTCGTTTCGTTCCTACACGAGGCATAAGAGATAATTCAAAAAAAATTGTAAAAAAATTCAAAAAATAAAAATACCCATTATGGCTTCTTTTCAAGCCAAAAAAGGTTGGAAAAGGACGAGAAAGAGCGAAAATAAAAGTTGTATTTCCGTTCCGTTCCGTTCCTACCCGACGGGAAATACAAAACTCCAAAAAAAGAGAAAAAAGAGAAAAAAATGCCATTGTGGCTTCATTTCAAGCCAAAATTAGATGGAAAAGGTCGACTAAAGAGAGAAAATAAAAATTACCGTTCCGTTCCGTACCAATCCGAAGCGTAATAGAAAATTCCAAAAAAATAGTAAAAAAAATTCGGAAAAATAAAAAATACCATTATGGCGTGATTTCAAGCCAAAATTGGTTGGAAAAGGCTCAGAGATAGAAAATAAAAATTATTGTTTCGTTTCGTTCCGACCTGACGCTTTAGAGAAAATTCAAGAAAAATAGCAAAAAAATTAAATAAATTAAAAAATACCGTTATGGCTCCATTTCATGCCAAAATGGGTTGGGAAATGCCGAGAAAGAGAGAATAAAAATATTCTGTCCGTTCCGTTCATACCCAACGGGTAATAAAAAATTCCAAAAAAAAAAAGAAGAAAAATCAAAAAATCAAATAATACCATTGGGGCTTCATTTCAAGTCAAAATAGGTTTGAAAAGGCCGAGAAATAGAGAAAATAAAAATTGTCGTTCCGTTTCGTTCCCACCCAACGTGTAAAAGAAAATTAAAAAAAAATAGCGAAAATTATCAAAAAATTAAAAAACCCTATTATGGCTTCTTTTCAAGCCAAATAGAGAAAATAAAAATTGTCGTGCCGTTTCGTTCCCACCCAAAGCGTAATAGAAAATTCCAAAAAAATAGCAAAAAAATTCAAAAAATTAAAAAACCCTGTTGTGACTTCTTTTCAAACCAAAATAAGTTTGAGAAGTCTGACAAAAAGAGAAAAAAAAAATTATCGTTTCGTTTCGTTCCTACCCGATGGGTAATAGAAAATTAAAAAAAAATAGCAAAAAAATTCTAAAAATTCAAAAATACCAATACGGCTTCATTTCATGCCAAAACAGGTTGGAAAAGGCCGAAAAAGAGAGAAAATAAAAACAATCGTTTCGTTTCGTTCCTACACGAGGGATAAGAGATAATTCAAAAAAAATTGTAAAAAAATTCAAAAAATAAAAATACCCCATTATGGCTTCTTTTCAAGCCAAAAAAGGGTGGAAAAGGACGAGAAAGAGCGAAAATAAAACTTGTATTTCCGTTCCGTTCATACCCAACGGGTAATAAAAAATTCCAAAAAAAAAAAGAAGAAAAATCAAAAAATCAAATAATACCATTGGGGCTGCATTTCAAGTCAAAATAGGTTTGAAAAGGCCGAGAAATAGAGAAAATAAAAATTATCGTTTCGTTCTGTTCCTACCTGACGTGTAATAGAAAATTAAAAAAAAAAAGCAAAAAAATTCTAAAAATTCAAAAATACCATTACGGATTCATTTCATGCCAAAACAGGTTGGACAAGGCCGAATAAAAGAGTGAAAATAAAAACAATCGTTTCGTTTCGTTCCTACACGAGGCATAAGAGATAATTCAAAAAAAATTGTAAAAAAATTCAAAAAATAAAAATACCCATTATGGCTTCTTTTCAAGCCAAAAAAGGTTGGAAAAGGACGAGAAAGAGCGAAAATAAAAGTTGTATTTCCGTTCCGTTCCGTTCCTACCCGACGGGAAATACAAAACTCCAAAAAAAGAGAAAAAAATAAAAAAATGCCATTGTGGCTTCATTTCAAGCCAAAATTAGATGGAAAAGGTCGACTAAAGAGAGAAAATAAAAATTATCGTTCCGTTCCGTACCAATCCGAAGCGTAATAGAAAATTCCAAAAAAATAGTAAAAAAAATTCGGAAAAATAAAAAATACCATTATGGACGTGATTTCAAGCCAAAATTGTTGGAAAAGGCTCAGAGATAGAAAATAAAAATTATTGTTTCCTCTCGTTCCGACCTGACGCTTTAGAGAAAATTCAAGAAAAATAGCAAAAAAATTAAATAAATTAAAAAATACCGTTATGGCTCCATTTCATGCCAAAATAGGTTGGGAAATGCCGAGAAAGAGAGAATAAAAATTGTCTTTCCGTTCCGTTTATACCCAACGGGCAATAAAAAATTCCAAAAAAAAAAAAGAAGAAAAATCAAAAAATCAAATAATACCATTGGGGCTTCATTTCAAGTGAAAATAGGTTTGAAAAGGCCGAGAAATAGAGAAAATAAAAATTGTCGTTCCGTTTCGTTCCCACCCAACGTGTAATAGAAAAATCCAAAAAAAAAAGCAAAGAAATTAAAAAACGTTGTTATGACTTCTTTTCAAACCAAAATAAGTTGGAAAAGGCGGACAAAGGGAGAAAATAAAAATTATCGTTTCGTTCCGTTCCTACCTGACGTGTAATAGAAAATTAAAAAAAAAATAGCAAAAAAATTCTAAAAATTCAAAAATACCATTACGGATTCATTTCATGCCAAAACAGGTTGGACAAGGCCGAATAAAAGAATGAAAATAAAAACAATCGTTTCTTTTCGTTCCTACACGAGGCATAAGAGATAATTCAAAAAAAATTGTAAAAAAATTCAAAAAATAAAAATACCCATTATGGCTTCTTTTCAAGCCAAAAAAGGTTGGAAAAGGACGAGAAAGAGCGAAAATAAAATTGTATTTCCGTTCCGTTCCGTTCCTACCCGACGGGAAATACAAAACTCCAAAAAAAGAGAAAAAAATAAAAAAATGCCATTGTGGCTTCATTTCAAGCCAAAATTAGATGGAAAAGGTCGACTAAAGAGAGAAAATAAAAATTATCGTTCCGTTCCGTACCAATCCGATGCGTAATAGAAAATTCCAAAAAAATAGTAAAAAAAATTCGGAAAAATAAAAAATACCATTATGGCGTGATTTCAAGCCAAAATTGGTTGGAAAAGGCTCAGAGATAGAAAATAAAAATAATTGTTTCGTTTCGTTCCGACCTGACGCTTTAGAGAAAATTCAAGAAAAATAGCAAAAAAATTAAATAAATTAAAAAATACCGTTATGGCTCCATTTCATGCCAAAATGGGTTGGGAAATGCCGAGAAAGAGAGAATAAAAATTGTCTGTCCGTTCCGTTCATACCCAACGGGTAATAAAAAATTCCAAAAAAAAAAAGAAGAAAAATCAAAAAATCAAATAATACCATTGGGGCTTCATTTCAAGTCAAAATAGGTTTGAAAAGGCCGAGAAATAGAGAAAATAAAAATTGTCGTTCCGTTTCGTTCCCACCCAACGTGTAAAAGAAAATTAAAAAAAAATAGCGAAAATTATCAAAAAATTAAAAAACCCTATTATGGCTTCTTTTCAAGCCAAATAGAGAAAATAAAAATTGTCGTGCCGTTTCGTTCCCACCCAAAGCGTAATAGAAAATTCCAAAAAAATAGCAAAAAAATTCAAAAAATTAAAAAACCCTGTTGTGACTTCTTTTCAAACCAAAATAAGTTTGAGAAGTCTGACAAAAAGAGAAAAAAAAAATTATCGTTTCGTTTCGTTCCTACCCGACGGGTAATAGAAAATTAAAAAAAAATAGCAAAAAAATTCTAAAAATTCAAAAATACCAATACGGCTTCATTTCATGCCAAAACAGGTTGGAAAAGGCCGAAAAAGAGAGAAAATAAAAACAATCGTTTCGTTTCGTTCCTACACGAGGGATAAGAGATAATTCAAAAAAAATTGTAAAAAAATTCAAAAAATAAAAATACCCCATTATGGCTTCTTTTCAAGCCAAAAAAGGGTGGAAAAGGACGAGAAAGAGCGAAAATAAAACTTGTATTTCCGTTCCGTTCATACCCAACGGGTAATAAAAAATTCCAAAAAAAAAAGAAGAAAAATCAAAAAATCAAATAATACCATTGGGGCTGCATTTCAAGTCAAAATAGGTTTGAAAAGGCCGAGAAATAGAGAAAATAAAAATTATCGTTTCGTTCTGTTCCTACCTGACGTGTAATAGAAAATTAAAAAAAAAAAGCAAAAAAATTCTAAAAATTCAAAAATACCATTACGGATTCATTTCATGCCAAAACAGGTTGGACAAGGCCGAATAAAAGAGTGAAAATAAAAACAATCGTTTCGTTTCGTTCCTACACGAGGCATAAGAGATAATTCAAAAAAAATTGTAAAAAAATTCAAAAAATAAAAATACCCATTATGGCTTCTTTTCAAGCCAAAAAAGGTTGGAAAAGGACGAGAAAGAGCGAAAATAAAAGTTGTATTTCCGTTCCGTTCCGTTCCTACCCGACGGGAAATACAAAACTCCAAAAAAAGAGAAAAAAATTAAAAAAATGCCATTGTGGCTTCATTTCAAGCCAAAATTAGATGGAAAAGGTCGACTAAAGAGAGAAAATAAAAATTATCGTTCCGTTCCGTACCAATCCGAAGCGTAATAGAAAATTCCAAAAAAATAGTAAAAAAAATTCGGAAAAATAAAAAATACCATTATGGCGTGATTTCAAGCCAAAATTGTTGGAAAAGGCTCAGAGATAGAAAATAAAAATTATTGTTTCCTTTCGTTCCGACCTGACGCTTTAGAGAAAATTCAAGAAAAATAGCAAAAAAATTAAATAAATTAAAAAATACCGTTATGGCTCCATTTCATGCCAAAATAGGTTGGGAAATGCCGAGAAAGAGAGAATAAAAATTGTCTTTCCGTTCCGTTTATACCCAACGGGCAATAAAAAATTCCAAAAAAAAAAAAGAAGAAAAATCAAAAAATCAAATAATACCATTAGGGCTTCATTTCAAGTGAAAATAGGTTTGAAAAGACCGAGAAATAGAGAAAATAAAAATAGTCGTTCCGTTTCGTTCCCACCCAACGTGTAATAGAAAAATCCAAAAAAAAAGCAAAGAAATTAAAAAACGTTGTTATGACTTCTTTTCAAACCAAAATAAGTTGGAAAAGGCGGACAAAGGGAGAAAATAAAAATTATCGTTTCGTTCCGTTCCTACCTGACGTGTAATAGAAAATTAAAAAAAAAATAGCAAAAAAATTCTAAAAATTCAAAAATACCATTACGGATTCATTTCATGCCAAAACAGGTTGGACAAGGCCGAATAAAAGAGTGAAAATAAAACAATCGTTTCGTTTCGTTCCTACACGAGGCATAAGAGATAATTCAAAAAAAATTGTAAAAAAATTCAAAAAATAAAAATACCCATTATGGCTTCTTTTCAAGCCAAAAAAGGTTGGAAAAGGACGAGAAAGAGCGAAAATAAAAGTTGTATTTCCGTTCCGTTCCGTTCCTACCCGACGGGAAATACAAAACTCCAAAAAAAGAGAAAAAAGAGAAAAAAATGCCATTGTGGCTTCATTTCAAGCCAAAATTAGATGGAAAAGGTCGACTAAAGAGAGAAAATAAAAATTACCGTTCCGTTCCGTACCAATCCGAAGCGTAATAGAAAATTCCAAAAAAATAGTAAAAAAAATTCGGAAAAATAAAAAATACCATTATGGCGTGATTTCAAGCCAAAATTGGTTGGAAAAGGCTCAGAGATAGAAAATAAAAATTATTGTTTCGTTTCGTTCCGACCTGACGCTTTAGAGAAAATTCAAGAAAAATAGCAAAAAAAATTAAATAAATTAAAAAATACCGTTATGGCTCCATTTCATGCCAAAATGGGTTGGGAAATGCCGAGAAAGAGAGAATAAAAATATTCTGTCCGTTCCGTTCATACCCAACGGGTAATAAAAAATTCCAAAAAAAAAAAGAAGAAAAATCAAAAAATCAAATAATACCATTGGGGCTTCATTTCAAGTCAAAATAGGTTTGAAAAGGCCGAGAAATAGAGAAAATAAAAATTGTCGTTCCGTTTCGTTCCCACCCAACGTGTAAAAGAAAATTAAAAAAAAATAGCGAAAATTATCAAAAAATTAAAAAACCCTATTATGGCTTCTTTTCAAGCCAAATAGAGAAAATAAAAATTGTCGTGCCGTTTCGTTCCCACCCAAAGCGTAATAGAAAATTCCAAAAAAATAGCAAAAAAAATTCAAAAAATTAAAAAACCCTGTTGTGACTTCTTTTCAAACCAAAATAAGTTTGAGAAGTCTGACAAAAAGAGAAAAAAAAAATTATCGTTTCGTTTCGTTCCTACCCGATGGGTAATAGAAAATTAAAAAAAAATAGCAAAAAAATTCTAAAAATTCAAAAATACCAATACGGCTTCATTTCATGCCAAAACAGGTTGGAAAAGGCCGAAAAAGAGAGAAAATAAAAACAATCGTTTCGTTTCGTTCCTACACGAGGGATAAGAGATAATTCAAAAAAAATTGTAAAAAAATTCAAAAAATAAAAATACCCCATTATGGCTTCTTTTCAAGCCAAAAAAGGGTGGAAAAGGACGAGAAAGAGCGAAAATAAAACTTGTATTTCCGTTCCGTTCATACCCAACGGGTAATAAAAAATTCCAAAAAAAAAAAGAAGAAAAATCAAAAAATCAAATAATACCATTGGGGCTGCATTTCAAGTCAAAATAGGTTTGAAAAGGCCGAGAAATAGAGAAAATAAAAATTATCGTTTCGTTCTGTTCCTACCTGACGTGTAATAGAAAATTAAAAAAAAAAAGCAAAAAAATTCTAAAAATTCAAAAATACCATTACGGATTCATTTCATGCCAAAACAGGTTGGACAAGGCCGAATAAAAGAGTGAAAATAAAAACAATCGTTTCGTTTCGTTCCTACACGAGGCATAAGAGATAATTCAAAAAAAATTGTAAAAAAATTCAAAAAATAAAAATACCCATTATGGCTTCTTTTCAAGCCAAAAAAGGTTGGAAAAGGACGAGAAAGAGCGAAAATAAAAGTTGTATTTCCGTTCCGTTCCGTTCCTACCCGACGGGAAATACAAAACTCCAAAAAAAGAGAAAAAAATAAAAAAATGCCATTGTGGCTTCATTTCAAGCCAAAATTAGATGGAAAAGGTCGACTAAAGAGAGAAAATAAAAATTATCGTTCCGTTCCGTACCAATCCGAAGCGTAATAGAAAATTCCAAAAAAATAGTAAAAAAAATTCGGAAAAATAAAAAATACCATTATGGCGTGATTTCAAGCCAAAATTGGTTGGAAAAGGCTCAGAGATAGAAAATAAAAATTATTGTTTCGTTTCGTTCCGACCTGACGCTTTAGAGAAAATTCAAGAAAAATAGCAAAAAAATTAAATAAATTAAAAAATACCGTTATGGCTCCATTTCATGCCAAAATAGGTTGGGAAATGCCGAGAAAGAGAGAATAAAAATTGTCTTTCCGTTCCGTTTATACCCATCGGGCAATAAAAAATTCCAAAAAAAAAAAAGAAGAAAAATCAAAAAATCAAATAATACCATTGGGGCTTCATTTCAAGTCAAAATAGGTTTGAAAAGGCCGAGAAATAGAGAAAATAAAAATTGTCGTTCCGTTTCGTTCCCACCCAACGTGTAATAGAAAAATCCAAAAAAAAAGCAAAGAAATTAAAAAACGTTGTTATGACTTCTTTTCAAACCAAAATAAGTTGGAAAAGGCGGACAAAGGGAGAAAATAAAAATTATCGTTTCGTTCCGTTCCGTTCCTACCCGACGGGCAATAGAAAATTAAAAAAAAAATAGCAAAATAATTCTAAAAATTCAAAAATACCATTACGGCTTCATTTCATGCCAAAACAGGTTGGACAAGGCCGAATAAAAGAGTGAAAATAAAAACAATCGTTTCGTTTCGTTCCTACACGAGGCATAAGAGATAATTCAAAAATAATTGTAAAAAAATTCAAAAAATAAAAATACCCATTATGGCTTCTTTTCAAGCCAAAAAAGGTTGGAAAAGGACGAGAAAGAGCGAAAATAAAAATTGTATTTCCGTTCCGTTCCGTTCCTACCCGACGGGAAATACAAAACTCCAAAAAAAGAGAAAAAAATAAAAAAATGCCATTGTGGCTTCATTTCAAGCCAAAATTAGATGGAAAAGGTCGACTAAAGAGAGAAAATAAAAATTATCGTTCCGTTCCGTACCAATCCGAAGCGTAATAGAAAATTCCAAAAAAATAGTAAAAAAAATTCGGAAAAATAAAAAATACCATTATGACGTGATTTCAAGCCAAAATTGTTGGAAAAGGCTCAGAGATAGAAAATAAAAATTATTGTTTCCTCTTCGTTCCGACCTGACGCTTTAGAGAAAATTCAAGAAAAATAGCAAAAAAATTAAATAAATTAAAAAATACCGTTATGGCTCCATTTCATGCCAAAATAGGTTGGGAAATGCCGAGAAAGAGAGAATAAAAATTGTCTTTCCGTTCCGTTTATACCCAACGGGCAATAAAAAATTCCAAAAAAAAAAAAGAAGAAAAATCAAAAAATCAAATAATACCATTGGGGCTTCATTTCAAGTGAAAATAGGTTTGAAAAGGCCGAGAAATAGAGAAAATAAAAATTGTCGTTCCGTTTCGTTCCCACCCAACGTGTAATAGAAAAATCCAAAAAAAAAAGCAAAGAAATTAAAAAACGTTGTTATGACTTCTTTTCAAACCAAAATAAGTTGGAAAAGGCGGACAAAGGGAGAAAATAAAAATTATCGTTTCGTTCCGTTCCTACCTGACGTGTAATAGAAAATTAAAAAAAAAATAGCAAAAAAATTCTAAAAATTCAAAAATACCATTACGGATTCATTTCATGCCAAAACAGGTTGGACAAGGCCGAATAAAAGAATGAAAATAAAAACAATCGTTTCTTTTCGTTCCTACACGAGGCATAAGAGATAATTCAAAAAAAATTGTAAAAAAATTCAAAAAATAAAAATACCCATTATGGCTTCTTTTCAAGCCAAAAAAGGTTGGAAAAGGACGAGAAAGAGCGAAAATAAAAATTGTATTTCCGTTCCGTTCCGTTCCTACCCGACGGGAAATACAAAACTCCAAAAAAAGAGAAAAAAATAAAAAAATGCCATTGTGGCTTCATTTCAAGCCAAAATTAGATGGAAAAGGTCGACTAAAGAGAGAAAATAAAAATTATCGTTCCGTTCCGTACCAATCCGATGCGTAATAGAAAATTCCAAAAAAATAGTAAAAAAAATTCGGAAAAATAAAAAATACCATTATGGCGTGATTTCAAGCCAAAATTGGTTGGAAAAGGCTCAGAGATAGAAAATAAAAATAATTGTTTCGTTTCGTTCCGACCTGACGCTTTAGAGAAAATTCAAGAAAAATAGCAAAAAAATTAAATAAATTAAAAAATACCGTTATGGCTCCATTTCATGCCAAAATGGGTTGGGAAATGCCGAGAAAGAGAGAATAAAAATTGTCTGTCCGTTCCGTTCATACCCAACGGGTAATAAAAAATTCCAAAAAAAAAAAGAAGAAAAATCAAAAAATCAAATAATACCATTGGGGCTTCATTTCAAGTCAAAATAGGTTTGAAAAGGCCGAGAAATAGAGAAAATAAAAATTGTCGTTCCGTTTCGTTCCCACCCAACGTGTAAAAGAAAATTAAAAAAAAATAGCGAAAATTATCAAAAAATTAAAAAACCCTATTATGGCTTCTTTTCAAGCCAAATAGAGAAAATAAAAATTGTCGTGCCGTTTCGTTCCCACCCAAAGCGTAATAGAAAATTCCAAAAAAATAGCAAAAAAATTCAAAAAATTAAAAAACCCTGTTGTGACTTCTTTTCAAACCAAAATAAGTTTGAGAAGTCTGACAAAAAGAGAAAAAAAAAATTATCGTTTCGTTTCGTTCCTACCCGACGGGTAATAGAAAATTAAAAAAAAATAGCAAAAAAATTCTAAAAATTCAAAAATACCAATACGGCTTCATTTCATGCCAAAACAGGTTGGAAAAGGCCGAAAAAGAGAGAAAATAAAAACAATCGTTTCGTTTCGTTCCTACACGAGGGATAAGAGATAATTCAAAAAAAATTGTAAAAAAATTCAAAAAATAAAAATACCCCATTATGGCTTCTTTTCAAGCCAAAAAAGGGTGGAAAAGGACGAGAAAGAGCGAAAATAAAACTTGTATTTCCGTTCCGTTCATACCCAACGGGTAATAAAAAATTCCAAAAAAAAAAAGAAGAAAAATCAAAAAATCAAATAATACCATTGGGGCTGCATTTCAAGTCAAAATAGGTTTGAAAAGGCCGAGAAATAGAGAAAATAAAAATTATCGTTTCGTTCTGTTCCTACCTGACGTGTAATAGAAAATTAAAAAAAAAAAGCAAAAAAATTCTAAAAATTCAAAAATACCATTACGGATTCATTTCATGCCAAAACAGGTTGGACAAGGCCGAATAAAAGAGTGAAAATAAAAACAATCGTTTCGTTTCGTTCCTACACGAGGCATAAGAGATAATTCAAAAAAAATTGTAAAAAAATTCAAAAAATAAAAATACCCATTATGGCTTCTTTTCAAGCCAAAAAAGGTTGGAAAAGGACGAGAAAGAGCGAAAATAAAAGTTGTATTTCCGTTCCGTTCCGTTCCTACCCGACGGGAAATACAAAACTCCAAAAAAAGAGAAAAAAATTAAAAAAATGCCATTGTGGCTTCATTTCAAGCCAAAATTAGATGGAAAAGGTCGACTAAAGAGAGAAAATAAAAATTATCGTTCCGTTCCGTACCAATCCGAAGCGTAATAGAAAATTCCAAAAAAATAGTAAAAAAAATTCGGAAAAATAAAAAATACCATTATGGCGTGATTTCAAGCCAAAATTGTTGGAAAAGGCTCAGAGATAGAAAATAAAAATTATTGTTTCCTTTCGTTCCGACCTGACGCTTTAGAGAAAATTCAAGAAAAATAGCAAAAAAATTAAATAAATTAAAAAATACCGTTATGGCTCCATTTCATGCCAAAATAGGTTGGGAAATGCCGAGAAAGAGAGAATAAAAATTGTCTTTCCGTTCCGTTTATACCCAACGGGCAATAAAAAATTCCAAAAAAAAAAAAAGAAGAAAAATCAAAAAATCAAATAATACCATTAGGGCTTCATTTCAAGTGAAAATAGGTTTGAAAAGACCGAGAAATAGAGAAAATAAAAATAGTCGTTCCGTTTCGTTCCCACCCAACGTGTAATAGAAAAATCCAAAAAAAAAGCAAAGAAATTAAAAAACGTTGTTATGACTTCTTTTCAAACCAAAATAAGTTGGAAAAGGCGGACAAAGGGAGAAAATAAAAATTATCGTTTCGTTCCGTTCCTACCTGACGTGTAATAGAAAATTAAAAAAAAAATAGCAAAAAAATTCTAAAAATTCAAAAATACCATTACGGATTCATTTCATGCCAAAACAGGTTGGACAAGGCCGAATAAAAGAGTGAAAATAAAACAATCGTTTCGTTTCGTTCCTACACGAGGCATAAGAGATAATTCAAAAAAAATTGTAAAAAAATTCAAAAAATAAAAATACCCATTATGGCTTCTTTTCAAGCCAAAAAAGGTTGGAAAAGGACGAGAAAGAGCGAAAATAAAAGTTGTATTTCCGTTCCGTTCCGTTCCTACCCGACGGGAAATACAAAACTCCAAAAAAAGAGAAAAAGAGAAAAAAATGCCATTGTGGCTTCATTTCAAGCCAAAATTAGATGGAAAAGGTCGACTAAAGAGAGAAAATAAAAATTACCGTTCCGTTCCGTACCAATCCGAAGCGTAATAGAAAATTCCAAAAAAATAGTAAAAAAAATTCGGAAAAATAAAAAATACCATTATGGCGTGATTTCAAGCCAAAATTGGTTGGAAAAGGCTCAGAGATAGAAAATAAAAATTATTGTTTCGTTTCGTTCCGACCTGACGCTTTAGAGAAAATTCAAGAAAAATAGCAAAAAAATTAAATAAATTAAAAAATACCGTTATGGCTCCATTTCATGCCAAAATGGGTTGGGAAATGCCGAGAAAGAGAGAATAAAAATATGTCTGTCCGTTCCGTTCATACCCAACGGGTAATAAAAAATTCCAAAAAAAAAAAGAAGAAAAATCAAAAAATCAAATAATACCATTGGGGCTTCATTTCAAGTCAAAATAGGTTTGAAAAGGCCGAGAAATAGAGAAAATAAAAATTGTCGTTCCGTTTCGTTCCCACCCAACGTGTAAAAGAAAATTAAAAAAAAATAGCGAAAATTATCAAAAAATTAAAAAACCCTATTATGGCTTCTTTTCAAGCCAAATAGAGAAAATAAAAATTGTCGTGCCGTTTCGTTCCCACCCAAAGCGTAATAGAAAATTCCAAAAAAATAGCAAAAAAATTCAAAAAATTAAAAAACCCTGTTGTGACTTCTTTTCAAACCAAAATAAGTTTGAGAAGTCTGACAAAAAGAGAAAAAAAAAATTATCGTTTCGTTTCGTTCCTACCCGATGGGTAATAGAAAATTAAAAAAAAATAGCAAAAAAATTCTAAAAATTCAAAAATACCAATACGGCTTCATTTCATGCCAAAACAGGTTGGAAAAGGCCGAAAAAGAGAGAAAATAAAAACAATCGTTTCGTTTCGTTCCTACACGAGGGATAAGAGATAATTCAAAAAAAATTGTAAAAAAATTCAAAAAATAAAAATACCCCATTATGGCTTCTTTTCAAGCCAAAAAAGGGTGGAAAAGGACGAGAAAGAGCGAAAATAAAACTTGTATTTCCGTTCCGTTCATACCCAACGGGTAATAAAAAATTCCAAAAAAAAAAGAAGAAAAATCAAAAAATCAAATAATACCATTGGGGCTGCATTTCAAGTCAAAATAGGTTTGAAAAGGCCGAGAAATAGAGAAAATAAAAATTATCGTTTCGTTCTGTTCCTACCTGACGTGTAATAGAAAATTAAAAAAAAAAAGCAAAAAAATTCTAAAAATTCAAAAATACCATTACGGATTCATTTCATGCCAAAACAGGTTGGACAAGGCCGAATAAAAGAGTGAAAATAAAAACAATCGTTTCGTTTCGTTCCTACACGAGGCATAAGAGATAATTCAAAAAAAATTGTAAAAAAATTCAAAAAATAAAAATACCCATTATGGCTTCTTTTCAAGCCAAAAAAGGTTGGAAAAGGACGAGAAAGAGCGAAAATAAAAGTTGTATTTCCGTTCCGTTCCGTTCCTACCCGACGGGAAATACAAAACTCCAAAAAAAGAGAAAAAAATAAAAAAATGCCATTGTGGCTTCATTTCAAGCCAAAATTAGATGGAAAAGGTCGACTAAAGAGAGAAAATAAAAATTATCGTTCCGTTCCGTACCAATCCGAAGCGTAATAGAAAATTCCAAAAAAATAGTAAAAAAAATTCGGAAAAATAAAAAATACCATTATGGCGTGATTTCAAGCCAAAATTGGTTGGAAAAGGCTCAGAGATAGAAAATAAAAATTATTGTTTCGTTTCGTTCCGACCTGACGCTTTAGAGAAAATTCAAGAAAAATAGCAAAAAAATTAAATAAATTAAAAAATACCGTTATGGCTCCATTTCATGCCAAAATAGGTTGGGAAATGCCGAGAAAGAGAGAATAAAAATTGTCTTTCCGTTCCGTTTATACCCATCGGGCAATAAAAAATTCCAAAAAAAAAAAAGAAGAAAAATCAAAAAATCAAATAATACCATTGGGGCTTCATTTCAAGTCAAAATAGGTTTGAAAAGGCCGAGAAATAGAGAAAATAAAAATTGTCGTTCCGTTTCGTTCCCACCCAACGTGTAATAGAAAAATCCAAAAAAAAAGCAAAGAAATTAAAAAACGTTGTTATGACTTCTTTTCAAACCAAAATAAGTTGGAAAAGGCGGACAAAGGGAGAAAATAAAAATTATCGTTTCGTTCCGTTCCGTTCCTACCCGACGGGCAATAGAAAATTAAAAAAAAATAGCAAAATAATTCTAAAAATTCAAAAATACCATTACGGCTTCATTTCATGCCAAAACAGGTTGGACAAGGCCGAATAAAAGAGTGAAAATAAAAACAATCGTTTCGTTTCGTTCCTACACGAGGCATAAGAGATAATTCAAAAAAAATTGTAAAAAAATTCAAAAAATAAAAATACCCATTATGGCTTCTTTTCAAGCCAAAAAAGGTTGGAAAAGGACGAGAAAGAGCGAAAATAAAAGTTGTATTTCCGTTCCGTTCCGTTCCTACCCGACGGGAAATACAAAACTCCAAAAAAAGAGAAAAAAATTAAAAAAATGCCATTGTGGCTTCATTTCAAGCCAAAATTAGATGGAAAAGGTCGACTAAAGAGAGAAAATAAAAATTATCGTTCCGTTCCGTACCAATCCGAAGCGTAATAGAAAATTCCAAAAAAATAGTAAAAAAAATTCGGAAAAATAAAAAATACCATTATGGCGTGATTTCAAGCCAAAATTGGTTGGAAAAGGCTCAGAGATAGAAAATAAAAATTATTGTTTCGTCTCGTTCCGACCTGACGCTTTAGAGAAAATTCAAGAAAAATAGCAAAAAAATTAAATAAATTAAAAAATACCGTTATGGCTCCATTTCATGCCAAAATAGGTTGGGAAATGCCGAGAAAGAGAGAATAAAAATTGTCTTTCCGTTCCGTTTATACCCAATCGGGCAATAAAAAATTCCAAAAAAAAAAAAGAAGAAAAATCAAAAAATCAAATAATACCATTGGGGCTTCATTTCAAGTGAAAATAGGTTTGAAAAGGCCGAGAAATAGAGAAAATAAAAATTGTCGTTCCGTTTCGTTCCCACCCAACGTGTAATAGAAAAATCCAAAAAAAAAAGCAAAGAAATTAAAAAACGTTGTTATGACTTCTTTTCAAACCAAAATAAGTTGGAAAAGGCGGACAAAGGGAGAAAATAAAAATTATCGTTTCGTTCCGTTCCTACCTGACGTGTAATAGAAAATTAAAAAAAAAATAGCAAAATAATTCTAAAAATTCAAAAATACCATTACGGATTCATTTCATGCCAAAACAGGTTGGACAAGGCCGAATAAAAGAATGAAAATAAAAACAATCGTTTCTTTTCGTTCCTACACGAGGCATAAGAGATAATTCAAAAAAAATTGTAAAAAAATTCAAAAAATAAAAATACCCATTATGGCTTCTTTTCAAGCCAAAAAAGGTTGGAAAAGGACGAGAAAGAGCGAAAATAAAAATTGTATTTCCGTTCCGTTCCGTTCCTACCCGACGGGAAATACAAAACTCCAAAAAAAGAGAAAAAAATAAAAAAATGCCATTGTGGCTTCATTTCAAGCCAAAATTAGATGGAAAAGGTCGACTAAAGAGAGAAAATAAAAATTATCGTTCCGTTCCGTACCAATCCGATGCGTAATAGAAAATTCCAAAAAAATAGTAAAAAAAATTCGGAAAAATAAAAAATACCATTATGGCGTGATTTCAAGCCAAAATTGGTTGGAAAAGGCTCAGAGATAGAAAATAAAAATAATTGTTTCGTTTCGTTCCGACCTGACGCTTTAGAGAAAATTCAAGAAAAATAGCAAAAAAATTAAATAAATTAAAAAATACCGTTATGGCTCCATTTCATGCCAAAATGGGTTGGGAAATGCCGAGAAAGAGAGAATAAAAATTGTCTGTCCGTTCCGTTCATACCCAACGGGTAATAAAAAATTCCAAAAAAAAAAAGAAGAAAAATCAAAAAATCAAATAATACCATTGGGGCTTCATTTCAAGTCAAAATAGGTTTGAAAAGGCCGAGAAATAGAGAAAATAAAAATTGTCGTTCCGTTTCGTTCCCACCCAACGTGTAAAAGAAAATTAAAAAAAAATAGCGAAAATTATCAAAAAATTAAAAAACCCTATTATGGCTTCTTTTCAAGCCAAATAGAGAAAATAAAAATTGTCGTGCCGTTTCGTTCCCACCCAAAGCGTAATAGAAAATTCCAAAAAAATAGCAAAAAAATTCAAAAAATTAAAAAACCCTGTTGTGACTTCTTTTCAAACCAAAATAAGTTTGAGAAGTCTGACAAAAAGAGAAAAAAAAAATTATCGTTTCGTTTCGTTCCTACCCGACGGGTAATAGAAAATTAAAAAAAAATAGCAAAAAAATTCTAAAAATTCAAAAATACCAATACGGCTTCATTTCATGCCAAAACAGGTTGGAAAAGGCCGAAAAAGAGAGAAAATAAAAACAATCGTTTCGTTTCGTTCCTACACGAGGGATAAGAGATAATTCAAAAAAAATTGTAAAAAAATTCAAAAAATAAAAATACCCCATTATGGCTTCTTTTCAAGCCAAAAAAGGGTGGAAAAGGACGAGAAAGAGCGAAAATAAAACTTGTATTTCCGTTCCGTTCATACCCAACGGGTAATAAAAAATTCCAAAAAAAAAAAGAAGAAAAATCAAAAAATCAAATAATACCATTGGGGCTGCATTTCAAGTCAAAATAGGTTTGAAAAGGCCGAGAAATAGAGAAAATAAAAATTATCGTTTCGTTCTGTTCCTACCTGACGTGTAATAGAAAATTAAAAAAAAAAAGCAAAAAAATTCTAAAAATTCAAAAATACCATTACGGATTCATTTCATGCCAAAACAGGTTGGACAAGGCCGAATAAAAGAGTGAAAATAAAAACAATCGTTTCGTTTCGTTCCTACACGAGGCATAAGAGATAATTCAAAAAAAATTGTAAAAAAATTCAAAAAATAAAAATACCCATTATGGCTTCTTTTCAAGCCAAAAAAGGTTGGAAAAGGACGAGAAAGAGCGAAAATAAAAGTTGTATTTCCGTTCCGTTCCGTTCCTACCCGACGGGAAATACAAAACTCCAAAAAAAGAGAAAAAAATTAAAAAAATGCCATTGTGGCTTCATTTCAAGCCAAAATTAGATGGAAAAGGTCGACTAAAGAGAGAAAATAAAAATTATCGTTCCGTTCCGTACCAATCCGAAGCGTAATAGAAAATTCCAAAAAAATAGTAAAAAAAATTCGGAAAAATAAAAAATACCATTATGGCGTGATTTCAAGCCAAAATTGTTGGAAAAGGCTCAGAGATAGAAAATAAAAATTATTGTTTCCTTTCGTTCCGACCTGACGCTTTAGAGAAAATTCAAGAAAAATAGCAAAAAAATTAAATAAATTAAAAAATACCGTTATGGCTCCATTTCATGCCAAAATAGGTTGGGAAATGCCGAGAAAGAGAGAATAAAAATTGTCTTTCCGTTCCGTTTATACCCAACGGGCAATAAAAAATTCCAAAAAAAAAAAAGAAGAAAAATCAAAAATCAAATAATACCATTAGGGCTTCATTTCAAGTGAAAATAGGTTTGAAAAGACCGAGAAATAGAGAAAATAAAAATAGTCGTTCCGTTTCGTTCCCACCCAACGTGTAATAGAAAAATCCAAAAAAAAAGCAAAGAAATTAAAAAACGTTGTTATGACTTCTTTTCAAACCAAAATAAGTTGGAAAAGGCGGACAAAGGGAGAAAATAAAAATTATCGTTTCGTTCCGTTCCTACCCTGACGTGTAATAGAAAATTAAAAAAAAATAGCAAAAAATTCTAAAAATTCAAAAATACCATTACGGATTCATTTCATGCCAAAACAGGTTGGACAAGGCCGAATAAAAGAGTGAAAATAAAACAATCGTTTCGTTTCGTTCCTACACGAGGCATAAGAGATAATTCAAAAAAAATTGTAAAAAAATTCAAAAAATAAAAATACCCATTATGGCTTCTTTTCAAGCCAAAAAAGGTTGGAAAAGGACGAGAAAGAGCGAAAATAAAAGTTGTATTTCCGTTCCGTTCCGTTCCTACCCGACGGGAAATACAAAACTCCAAAAAAAGAGAAAAAAGAGAAAAAAATGCCATTGTGGCTTCATTTCAAGCCAAAATTAGATGGAAAAGGTCGACTAAAGAGAGAAAATAAAAATTACCGTTCCGTTCCGTACCAATCCGAAGCGTAATAGAAAATTCCAAAAAAATAGTAAAAAAAATTCGGAAAAATAAAAAATACCATTATGGCGTGATTTCAAGCCAAAATTGGTTGGAAAAGGCTCAGAGATAGAAAATAAAAATTATTGTTTCGTTTCGTTCCGACCTGACGCTTTAGAGAAAATTCAAGAAAAATAGCAAAAAAATTAAATAAATTAAAAAATACCGTTATGGCTCCATTTCATGCCAAAATAGGTTGGGAAATGCCGAGAAAGAGAGAATAAAAATTGTCTTTCCGTTCCGTTTATACCCATCGGGCAATAAAAAATTCCAAAAAAAAAAAAGAAGAAAAATCAAAAAATCAAATAATACCATTGGGGCTTCATTTCAAGTCAAAATAGGTTTGAAAAGGCCGAGAAATAGAGAAAATAAAAATTGTCGTTCCGTTTCGTTCCCACCCAACGTGTAATAGAAAAATCCAAAAAAAAAGCAAAGAAATTAAAAAACGTTGTTATGACTTCTTTTCAAACCAAAATAAGTTGGAAAAGGCGGACAAAGGGAGAAAATAAAAATTATCGTTTCGTTCCGTTCCGTTCCTACCCGACGGGCAATAGAAAATTAAAAAAAAAATAGCAAAATAATTCTAAAAATTCAAAAATACCATTACGGCTTCATTTCATGCCAAAACAGGTTGGAAAAGGCCGAATAAAAGAGTGAAAATAAAAACAATCGTTTCGTTTCGTTCCTACACGAGGCATAAGAGATAATTCAAAAAAAATTGTAAAAAAATTCAAAAAATAAAAATACCCATTATGGCTTCTTTTCAAGCCAAAAAAGGTTGGAAAAGGACGAGAAAGAGCGAAAATAAAAATTGTATTTCCGTTCCGTTCCGTTCCTACCCGACGGGAAATACAAAACTCCAAAAAAAGAGAAAAAATAAAAAAATGCCATTGTGGCTTCATTTCAAGCCAAAATTAGATGGAAAAGGTCGACTAAAGAGAGAAAATAAAAATTATCGTTCCGTTCCGTACCAATCCGATGCGTAATAGAAAATTCCAAAAAAATAGTAAAAAAAATTCGGAAAAATAAAAAATACCATTATGGCGTGATTTCAAGCCAAAATTGGTTGGAAAAGGCTCAGAGATAGAAAATAAAAATAATTGTTTCGTTTCGTTCCGACCTGACGCTTTAGAGAAAATTCAAGAAAAATAGCAAAAAAATTAAATAAATTAAAAAATACCGTTATGGCTCCATTTCATGCCAAAATGGGTTGGGAAATGCCGAGAAAGAGAGAATAAAAATTGTCTGTCCGTTCCGTTCATACCCAACGGGTAATAAAAAATTCCAAAAAAAAAAAGAAGAAAAATCAAAAAATCAAATAATACCATTGGGGCTTCATTTCAAGTCAAAATAGGTTTGAAAAGGCCGAGAAATAGAGAAAATAAAAATTGTCGTTCCGTTTCGTTCCCACCCAACGTGTAAAA
>JAXUIC010000639.1:0-23411 GCA_035136125.1 Quercus rubra
AATACATAACTGTATTTTTATTTTTTTGAATTTTTTTGCTATTTTTTTGGAATTTTCTATTACGCGTCGGGTTGGAACGAAACGTAATGATAATTTTTTATTTTGTCTCTTTCTCATCCTTTTCCACCTATTTTGGCTAGAAATGAGCCATAATGGTATTTTTTAAATCTTGAATCTTTTTGCTATTTTTTTTTAATTTTCTATTTCGGGTCGGATTGGAACGAAACGGAACGATAATTTTTATATTCTCTCTTTCTCGGCCTTTTCCAACCTGTTTTGACTTGAAAGGAAGCCGTAATGGTTTTTTTAAATTTTTTGAACTTTTTTCCTATTTTTTTGGGATTTCCTATTTCGCGTCGGGTTGGAACGAAACGGAACGATAATTTTCATATTCTCTCTTTCCGGCTTTTTCCAACCTATTTTCGCTTGAAATAAAGGCATAATGGTATATTTTAATTTTTTTTGAATTTTTTGCTATTTTCTTGAAATTTTCAATTACCTTCGGGTAGAAACGAAATGTAATAATTTTATTTTCTCTCTTCTCATCCTTTTCCAACCTATTTTGGCTTGAAATGAGGCCATAATGGTATTCGTTAACTTTTGAAATTTTTTGCTATTTTTTGGAATTTTCTATTTAGCGTCGGGTAGGAACGGAACGGAGTGGAACGGTAATTATTATTTTCTTTCTTTCTCGGCCTTTTCAACCTATTTTGGCTAGACAGGAAGTCCATAAAGGTATTTTTAATTTTTTGAACATTTTGACTATTTTTTGGAATTTCCATTACGCGTTGTGTAGGAACGGAACGGACCAGGTAATTTTTTATTTTTTTCTTTCTCAGCATTTTCCAACCTATTTTGGCTTGAAATGAAGCCATAATGGTATATTTTAATTTTTTCAATTTTATTGCTATTTTTTTGGAATTTTCAATTTCGCGTTGGGTAGGAACGAAAACGAAACGAAACGATAATTTTTATTTTCTCCCTTTCTCATCTTTTTTCAAACCTATTTTGGCTTGAAAAAGAATACGTAACTGGTATTTTTTTAATTTTTTGATATTTTTTTTGAATTTTCTATTACGCGTCGGGTTGGAACAAAAAAGGTAATGATAATTTTTATTTTATCTCTTTCTCATCCTTTTCCAACCTATTTTGGCTAGAAATGAAGCCATAATGGTATTTTTTAAATCTTTGAATCGTTTTGCTTTTTTTTTAATTTTTTATTTCGCGGCGGGTTAGAACGAAACGGAGCGATAATTTTTATATTTTCTCTTTCACGGCCTTTTCCAACCTGTTTTGACTCGAAAGGAAGCCATAACGGTATTTTTTAATTTTTTGAACTTTTTTGCTATTTTATTTGAATTTTCTACTACGCTTCGTGTAGGAACGGAATGGATCGATAATTTTTTTTTTCTCTTTCTCGGCATTTTCCAACCTGTTTTGGCTTGAAATGAAGTATAATGGCAATTTTTAATTCTTTCAATTTTATTTCTATTTTTTTGGAATTTTCATTTTCCCGTTGGATTGGAACGAAACGAAACGATAATTTTTATTTTCTCCCTTCCTCATCTTTCCAAACCTATTTTGGCTTGAAAAGAATACATAACTGTTTTTTTTTATTTTTTGAATTTTTTGCTATTTTTTGAATTTTCTATTTAGCGTCGGGTAGGAACGGAACGGAGTGGAACGAGTAATTATTATTTTTCTTTCTTTCTCGGCTTTTCAAACCTATTTTGGCTAGACAGGAAGTCATAAAGGTATTTTTTAATTTTTTGAATATTTTTGACTATTTTTTGGAATTTTCTACTACGCGTCGTGTAGGAACGGAACAGACCAATAATTTTTTATTTTTTCTGTTTCTCGGCATTTCCAACCTATTTTGGCTTGAAATGAAGCCATAATGGTATATTTTAATTTTTTCAATTTTATTGATATTTTTTTGGAATTTTCAATTTCGCGTTGGGTAGGAACGAAACGAAACGAAACAATAATTTTTATTTTCTCCCTTTCTCATCTTTTTCAAACCTATTTTGGCTTGAAAAGAATACGTAATGGTATTTATTTTAATTTTCTGATATTTTTTTGAATTTTCTATTACTCGTCGGGTTGGAACAAAACGAATGATAATTTTTATTTTATCTCTTTCTCATCCTTTTCCAACCTATTTTGGCTAGAAATGAAGCATAATGGTATTTTTTAAATCTTTGAATCGTTTTGCTATTTTTTTTTAATTTTTTATTTCGCGTCGGGTTAGAACGAAACGGAACGATAATTTTTATATTTTCTCTTTTCTCGGCCTTTTCCAACCTGTTTTGACTCGAAAGGAAGCCATAACGGTATTTTTTAATTTTTTGAACTTTTTTGCTATTTTATTTGAATTTTCTACGACGCTTCGTGTAGGAACGGAATGGATCGATAATTTTTTTTTTCTCTTTCTCGGCATTTTCCATCCTGTTTTGGCTTGAAATGAAGTCATAATGGCAAATTTTAATTCTTTCAATTTTATTTCTATTTTTTTGGAATTTTCATTTTCCCGTTGGATAGGAACGAAACGAAACGATAATTTTTATTTTCTCCCTTTCTCATCTTTTCCAAACCTATTTTGGCTTGAAAAGAATACATAACTGTATTTTTTATTTTTGAATTTTTTGCTATTTTTTTGGAATTTTCTATTACGCGTCGGGTTGGAACGAAACGTAATGATAATTTTTATTTTGTCTCTTTCTCATCCTTTTCCAACCTATTTTGGCTAGAAATGAAGCCATAATGGTATTTTTTAAAATCTTGAATCTTTTTGCTATTTTTTTTTAATTTTCTATTTCGGGCTCGGGTTGGAACGAAACGGAACGATAATTTTTATATTCTCTCTTTCTCGGCCTTTTCCAAACCTGTTTTGACTTGAAAGGAAGCCGTAATGGTATTTTTTAATTTTTTGAACTTTTTTAGCTATTTTTTTGGGATTTCCTATTTCGCGTCGGGTTGGAACGAAACGGAACGATAATTTTCATATTCTCTCTTTCCAGCATTTTCCAACCTATTTTCGCTTGAAATAAAGGCATAATGGTATATTTTAATTTTTTTGAATTTTTTTGCTATTTTCTTGAAATTTTCAATTACGCTTCGGGTAGAAACGAAATGTAATAATAATTTTATTTTCTCTCTTTCTCATCCTTTTCCAACCTATTTTGGCTTGAAATGAGGCCATAATGGTATTCGTTAACTTTTTGAAATTTTTTGCTATTTTTTTGGAATTTTCAATTTAGCGTCGGGTAGGAACGGAACGGAGTGGAACGGTAATTATTATTTTCTTTCTTTCTCGGCCTTTTCAACCTATTTTGGCTAGACAGGAAGTCATAAAGGTATTTTTTAATTTTTTGAATATTTTTGACTATTTTTTTGGAATTTTCTACTACGCGTCGTGTAGGAACGGAACAGACCAATAATTTTTATTTTTTCTGTTCTCTCGGCATTTTCCAACCTATTTTGGCTTGAAATGAAGCCATAATGGTATATTTTAATTTTTTCAATTTATTGCTATTTTTTTGGAATTTTCAATTTCACGTTGGGTAGGAACGAAACGAAACGAAACGATAATTTTTTTTTCTCCCTTTCTCATCTTTTCAAACCTATTTTGGCTTGAAAAGAATACGTAATGGTATTTTTTTAATTTTTTAATTTTTTGATATTTTTTTTGAATTTTCTATTACGCGTCGGGTTGGAACAAAACGTAATGATAATTTTTATTTTATCTCTTTCTCATCATTTTCCAACCTATTTTGGCTAGAAATGAAGCCATAATGGTATTTTTTAAATCTTTGAATCTTTTTGCTATTTTTTTTTAATTTTCTATTTCGCGTCGGGTTAGAACGAAACGGAACGATAATTTTTATATTTTCTCTTTCTCGGCCTTTTCCAACCTGTTTTGACTCGAAAGGAAGCCATAATGGTATTTTTAATTTTTTGAACTTTTTTGCTATTTTATTTGAATTTTCTACTACGCTTCGTGTAGGAACGGAATGGATCGATAATTTTTTTTTTTCTCTTTCTCGGCATTTTCCAACCTGTTTTGGCTTGAAATGAAGTCATAATGGCAAATTTTAATTCTTTCAATTTTATTTCTATTTTTTTGGAATTTTCATTTTCCCGTTGGATTGGAACGAAACGAAACGATAATTTTTATTTTCTCCCTTTCTCATCTTTTCCAAACCTATTTTGGCTTGAAAAGAATACATAACTGTATTTTTTATTTTTTTGAATTTTTTGCTATTTTTTTGGAATTTTCTATTACGCGTCGGGTTGGAACGAAACGTAATGATAATTTTTATTTTGTCTCTTTCTCATCCTTTTCCAACCTATTTTGGCTAGAAATGAAGCCATAATGGTATTTTTTAAATCTTTGAACCTTTTTGCTATTTTTTTTTAATTTTCTATTTCGGGTCGGGTTGGAACGAAACGGAACGATAATTTTTATATTCTCTCTTTCTCGGCCTTT
The DNA here is from genome assembly GCA_035136125.1 of Quercus rubra. Taxonomy (NCBI): domain Eukaryota; kingdom Viridiplantae; phylum Streptophyta; class Magnoliopsida; order Fagales; family Fagaceae; genus Quercus; species Quercus rubra. The sequence goes on from JAXUIC010000639.1 coordinate 4,490, forward strand.
TCCAACCTGTTTTGACTTGAAAGGAAGCGTAATGGTATTTTTTAATTTTTTGACACTTTTTTTGCATTTTTTTGGGATTTCCATATTTCGCGTGGGTTGGACGAAACGGAACGATAATTTTCATATTCTCTCTTTCCACCGGCATTTTCCAACTTATTTTCGCTTGACAATAAAGGCATTAATGGTATATTTTAATTTTTTGAATTTTTTTGCTATGTTCTTGAAATTTTCAATACGCTTCGGGGTAGAAACGAAATGTAATAATAATTTTTTTTTTTCTCTCTTTCTCATCCTTTTACAACATATTTTGGCTTGAAATGAGGCCATAATGGTTATTCGTTAACTTTTTGAAATTTTTTGCTATTTTTTTGGGAATTTTCTTTGTTAATATTAACGTCGGTGGGTGAGGAACGGAACGGAGTGGAACGGTAATATTTATTTTCTCTCTTTTCTCGGCCTTTTGCTAGACCTATTTTGGCTAGACAGGAAGCCATAAAGGTATTTTTTGTTAATTTTTTGAACATTTTTTTACTATCTTGTTTGGAATTTCCATACGCGTCTGTGTAGGAACGGGAACGGACCGGTTAATTTTTATTTTTTTCTCTTTCTCAGCATTCTCCCACCTATTTTGGCTTGAATGAAGACCATAATGGTTATATTTTAATTTTTTTCAATTTTATGCTATTTATTTGGAATTTTCAATTTCGCGTTGGGTAGGAACGAAACGAAACGAAACGCTAATTTTTATTTTCTCCCTTTCTCATCTTTTTCAAACCTATTTGGCATGAAAAGAATACGTCTAATGTTATTTTTTTAATTTTTTTAATTTTTTTGATATTTTTTTTAATTTTCTTATTACGCGTCGGGTTGGAACGAAACGTAATGATAATTTTATTTTAGTCTCTTTCTCATCCTTTTCCAACCTATTTTGGCTAGAAATGAAGCCATAATGGTATTTTTTAAATCTTTGAATCCTTTTTGCTATTTTTTTTTAATTTTCTATTTCGGGTCGGGTTGGAACGAAACGGAACGATAATTTTTATATTCTCTCTTTCTCAGCCTTTTCCAACCTGTTTTGACTTGAAAGGAAGCCGTAATGGTATTTTTTAATTTTTTGAACTTTTTTTGCATTTTTTTGGGATTTCCTATTTCGCGTCGGGTTGGAACGAAATCGGAACGATAATTTTCATATTCTCTCTTTCCCGGCATTTTCCAACCTATTTTCGCTTGAAATAAAGGCATAATGGTATATTTTAATTTTTTTGAATTTTTTTGCTATTTTCTTGAAATTTTCAATTACGCTTCGGGTAGAACGAAATGTAATAATAATTTTTTTTTTCTCTCTTTCTCATCCTTTTCCAATCTATTTTGGCTTGAAATGAGGCCATAATGGTATTCGTTAACTTTTTGAAATTTTTGCTATTTTTTGGAATTTTCTATTTAGCGTCGGGTAGGAAACGGAACGGAGTGGAACGGTAATTATTATTTTCTTTCTTTTTCGGCCTTTTCAAAACCTATTTTGGCTAGACAGGAAGTCATAAAGGTATTTTTTTAATTTTTTGAACATTTTTTACTATTTTTTTTGAATTTCCATTACGCGTTGTGTAGGAACGGAACAGACCAATAATTTTATATTTTTTTTGTTTCTCGGCATTTTCCAACCTATTTTGGCTTGAAATGAGGCCATAATGGTATTCGTTAACTTTTTGAAACTTTTTGCTATTTTTTTAGAATTTTCTATTTAGCGTCGGGTAGGAACGGAACGGAGTGGAATGGTAATTATTATTTTCTTTCTTTCTCGGCCTTTTCAAACCTATTTTGGCTAGACAGGAAGTCATAAAGGTATTTTTTTAATTTTTTGAACATTTTTACTATTTTTTTGGAATTTCCATTACGCGTTGTTTAGGAACGGAACAGACCAATAATTTTATATTTTTTTTGTTTCTCGGCATTTTCCAACCTATTTTGGCTTGAAATGAGGCCATAATGGTAATTCGTTAACTTTTTGAACCTTTTTGCTATTTTTTTTAATTTTCTATTTCGGGTCGGGTCGGAACGAAACGAAACGATAATTTTTATTTTCTCCCTTTCTCATCTTTTCCAAACCTATTTTGGCTTGAAAAGAATACATAACTGTTTTTTTATTTTTTGAATTTTTGCTATTTTTTTGGAATTTTCTATTTAGCGTCGGGTAGGAACGGAACGGAGTGGAACGGTAATTATTATTTTCTTTCGTTCTCGGCCTTTTCAAACCTATTTTGGCTAGACAGGAAGTCATAAAGGTATTTTTTAATTTTTTGAATATTTTTGACTATTTTTTGGAATTTTCTACTACGCGTCGTGTAGGAACGGAACAGACCAATAATTTTTTATTTTTTCTGTTTCTCGGCATTTTCCAACCTATTTTGGCTTGAAATGAAGCCATAATGGTATATTTTAATTTTTTCAATTTTATTGCTATTTTTTTGGAATTTTCAATTTCGCGTTGGGTAGGAACGAAAACGAAACGAAACGATAATTTTTATTTTCTCCCTTTCTCATCTTTTTCAAACCTATTTTGGCTTGAAAGAATACGTAATGGTATTTTTTTAATTTTTTAATTTTGATATTTTTTTTGAATTTTCTATTACGCGTCGGGTTGGAACAAAAACGTAATGATAATTTTTATTTTATCTCTTTCTCATCCTTTTCCAACCTATTTTGGCTAGAAATGAAGCCATAATGGTATTTTTTAAATCTTTGAATCGTTTTGCTATTTTTTTTTAATTTTTTATTTCGCGTCGGGTTAGAACGAAACGGAACGATAATTTTTATATTTTCTCTTTCTCGGCCTTTTCCAACCTGTTTTGACTCGAAAGGAAGCCATAACGTGTATTTTTTAATTTTTTGAACTTTTTTGCTATTTTATTTGAATTTTCTACTACGCTTCGTGTAGGAACGGAATGGATCGATAATTTTTTTTTTCTCTTTCTCGGCATTTCCAACCTGTTTTGGCTTGAAATGACAGTCATAATGGCAAATTGTTAATTCTTTCAATTTTATTTCTATTTTTTTGGAATTTTCATTTTCCCGTTGGATTGAGAACCGAAACGAAACGGATAATTTTTATTTTCTCCCTTTCCTCATCTTTTCCAAACCGTACTTTTGGACTTGAAAAGTAATACATAACTGTTTTTTTTTTATTTTTTATTGAATTTTTTGCCTATTTTTTGGAATTTTCTATTTAGCGTCGGGTCAGGAACGAGAACGCGATAGTGGATCAGGTAATTATTATTTCTTCTTTCTCGGGCCCTTTATCAAACCTATTTGGCATAGACAGGAAGTCATAACAGGTATTTTTTAATCTTTTGAATATTTTTGACTATTTTTTTGGAATTTTTCTACTACCGCGTACGTGTAGGAACGGAACAGACCAATAATTTTTTATTTTTTCTGTTTCTCGGCATTTTCCAACCTATTTTGGCTTGAAATGAAGCCATAATGGTATATTTTAATTTTTTCAATTTATTGCTATTTTTTTGGAATTTTCAATTTCACGTTGGGTAGGAACGAAACGAAACGAAACGATAATTTTTTTTTCTCCCTTTCTCATCTTTTTCAAACCTATTTTGGCTTGAAAAGAATACGTAATGGTATTTTTTTAATTTTTTTAATTTTTTGATATTTTTTTTGAATTTTCTATTACGCGTCGGGTTGGAACAAACGTAATGATAATTTTTATTTTATCTCTTTCTCATCATTTTCCAACCTATTTTGGCTAGAAATGAAGCCATAATGGTATTTTTTAAATCTTTGAATCTTTTTGCTATTTTTTTTTAATTTTCTATTTCGCGTCGGGTTAGAACGAAACGGAACGATAATTTTTATATTTTCTCTTTCTCGGCCTTTTCCAACCTGTTTTGACTCGAAAGGAAGCCATAATGGTATTTTTTAATTTTTTGAACTTTTTTGCTATTTTATTTGAATTTTCTACTACGCTTCGTGTAGGAACGGAATGGATCGATAATTTTTTTTTTCTCTTTCTCGGCATTTTCCAACCTGTTTTGGCTTGAAATGAAGTCATAATGGCAAATTTTAATTCTTTCAATTTATTTCTATTTTTTTTGGAATTTTCATTTTCCCGTTGGATTGGAACGAAACGAAACGATAATTTTTATTTTCTCCCTTTCTCATCTTTTCCAAACCTATTTTGGCTTGAAAAGAATACATAACTGTATTTTTTATTTTTTTGAATTTTTTGCTATTTTTTTGGAATTTTCTATTACGCGTCGGGTTGGAACGAAACGTAATGATAATTTTTATTTTGTCTCTTTCTCATCCTTTTCCAACCTATTTTGGCTAGAAATGAAGCCATAATGGTATTTTTTAAATCTTTGAATCTTTTTGCTATTTTTTTTAATTTTCCATTTCGGCTCGGGTTGGAACGAAACGGAACGATAATTTTTATATTCTCTCTTTCTCGGCCTTTTCCAACCTGTTTTGACTTGAAAGGAAGCCGTAATGGTATTTTTTAATTTTTTGAACTTTTTTAGCTATTTTTTTGGGATTTCCTATTTCGCGTCGGGTTGGAACGAAACGGAACGATAATTTTCATATTCTCTCTTTCCAGCATTTTCCAACCTATTTTCGCTTGAAATAAAGGCATAATGGTATATTTTAATTTTTTTGAATTTTTTTGCTATTTTCTTGAAATTTTCAATTACGCATCGGGTAGAAACGAAATGTAATAATAATTTTTATTTTCTCTCTTTCTCATCCTTTTCCAACCTATTTTGGCTTGAAATGAGGCCATAATGGTATTCGTTAACTTTTTGAAATTTTTTGCTATTTTTTTGGAATTTTCATATTTAGCGTCGGGTAGGAACGGAACGGAGTGGAACGGTAATTATTATTTTCTTTCTTTCTCGGCCTTTTCAAACCTATTTTGGCTAGACAGGAAGTCATAAAGGTATTTTTTAATTTTTTGAATATTTTTGACTATTTTTTTGGAATTTTCTACTACGCGTCGTGTAGGAACGGAACAGACCAATAATTTTTTATTTTTTCTGTTTCTCGGCATTTTCCAACCTATTTTGGCTTGAAATGAAGCCATAATGGTATATTTTAATTTTTTCAATTTTATTGCTATTTTTTTGGAATTTTCAATTTCACGTTGGGTAGGAACGAAACGAAACGAAACGATAATTTTTTTTTTCTCCCTTTCTCATCTTTTTCAAACCTATTTTGGCTTGAAAAGAATACGTAATGGTATTTTTTTAATTTTTTTAATTTTTTGATATTTTTTTTGAATTTTCTATTACGCGTCGGGTTGGAACAAAACGTAATGATAATTTTTATTTTATCTCTTTCTCATCATTTTCCAACCTATTTGGCTAGAAATGAAGCCATAATGGTATTTTTAAATCTTTGAATCTTTTTGCTATTTTTTTTTAATTTTCTATTTCGCGTCGGGTTAGAACGAAACGGAACGATAATTTTTATATTTTCTCTTTCTCGGCCTTTATCCAACCTGTTTTGACTCGAAAGGAAGCCATAATGGTATTTTTTAATTTTTTGAACTTTTTTGCTATTTTATTTGAATTTTCTACTACGCTTCGTGTAGGAACGGAATGGATCGATAATTTTTTTTTTCTCTTTCTCGGCATTTTCCAACCTGTTTTGGCTTGAAATGAAGTCATAATGGCAAATTTTAATTCTTTCAATTTTATTTCTATTTTTTTGGAATTTTCATTTTCCCGTTGGATTGGAACGAAACGAAACGATAATTTTTATTTTCTCCCTTTCTCATCTTTTCCAAACCTATTTTGGCTTGAAAAGAATACATAACTGTATTTTTTATTTTTTGAATTTTTTGCTATTTTTTTGGAATTTTTCTATTACGCGTCGGGTTGGAACGAAACGTAATGATAATTTTTATTTTGTCTCTTTCTCATCCTTTTCCAACCTATTTTGGCTAGAAATGAAGCCATAATGGTATTTTTTAAATCTTTGAACCTTTTTGCTATTTTTTTTTAATTTTCTATTTCGGGTCGGGTTGGAACGAAACGGAACGATAATTTTTATATTCTCTCTTTCTCGGCCTTTTCCAACCTGTTTTGACTTGAAAGGAAGCCGTAATGGTATTTTTAAATTTTTTGAACTTTTTTTGCTAATTTTTTTGGGATTTCCTATTTCGCGTCGGGTTGGAACGAATCGGAACGATAATTTTCATATTCTCTCTTTCCGGCATTTTCCAACCTATTTTCGCTTGAAATAAAGGCATAATGGTATATTTTAATTTTTTTGAATTTTTTTGCTATTTTCTTGAAATTTTCAATTACGCTTCGGGTAGAAACGAAATGTAATAATAATTTTTTTTTTCTCTCTTTCTCATCCTTTTCCAACCTATTTTGGCTTGAAATGAGGCCATAATGGTATTCGTTAACTTTTGAAATTTTTTGCTATTTTTTTGGAATTTTCTATTTAGCGTCGGGTAGGAACGGAACGGAGTGGAACGGTAATTATTATTTTCTTTCTTTTTCGGCCTTTTCAAACCTATTTTGGCTAGACAGGAAGTCATAAAGGTATTTTTTTAATTTTTTGAACATTTTTACTATTTTTTTTGAATTTCCATTACGCGTTGTGTAGGAACGGAACAGACCAATAATTTTATATTTTTTTTGTTTCTCGGCATTTTCCAACCTATTTTGGCTTGAAATGAGGCCATAATGGTATTCGTTAACTTTTTGAAACTTTTTGCTATTTTTTTAGAATTTTCTATTTAGCGTCGGGTAGGAACGGAACGGAGTGGAATGGTAATTATTATTTTCTTTCTTTCTCGGCCTTTTCAAACCTATTTTGGCTAGACAGGAAGTCATAAAGGTATTTTTTAATTTTTTGAACATTTTTACTATTTTTTTGGAATTTCCATTACGCGTTGTTTAGGAACGGAACAGACCAATAATTTATATTTTTTTTGTTTCTCGGCATTTTCCAACCTATTTTGGCTTGAAATGAGGCCATAATGGTATTCGTTAACTTTTTGAACCTTTTTGCTATTTTTTTTAATTTTCTATTTCGGGTCGGGTCGGAACGAAACGAAACGATAATTTTTATTTTCTCCCTTTCTCATCTTTTCCAAACCTATTTTGGCTTGAAAAGAATACATAACTGTTTTTTTTATTTTTTTGAATTTTTTGCTATTTTTTTGGAATTTTCTAATTTAGCGTCGGGTAGGAACGGAACGGAGTGGAACGGTAATTATTATTTTCTTTCGTTCTCGGCCTTTTCAAACCTATTTTGGCTAGACAGGAAGTCATAAAGGTATTTTTTAATTTTTTGAATATTTTTGACTATTTTTTTGGAATTTTCTACTACGCGTCGTGTAGGAACGGACAGACCAATAATTTTTTATTTTTTCTGTTTCTCGCATTTTCCAACCTATTTTGGCTTGAAATGAAGCCATAATGGTATATTTTAATTTTTTCAATTTTATATTGCTATTTTTTTGGAATTTTCAAATTTCGCGGTTGGGTAGGAACAAAACGAAACGAAACGATAATTTTTATTTTCTCCCTTTCTCATCTTTTTCAAACTATTTTGGCTTGAAAAGAATACGTAATGGTATTTTTTTAATTTTTTTAATTTTGTGATATTTTTTTTGAATTTTCATATTACGCGTCGGGTTGGAACAAAACGTAATGATAATTTTTATTTTATCTCTTTCTCATCCTTTTCCAACCTATTTTGGCTAGAAATGAAGCCATAATGGTATTTTTAAATCTTGAATCGTTTTGCTATTTTTTTTTAATTTTTTATTTCGCGTCGGGTTAGAACGAAACGGAACGCTAATTTTTATATTTTCTCTTTCTCGGCCTTTTCCAACCTGTTTTGACTCGAAAGGAAGCCCTAACGGTATTTTTTTAATTTTTTTGAACTTTTTTGCTATTTTTATTTGCAATTTCCATTACGCGTGTTAGGAACGGAAACAGACAATAATTTATATTTTTTTGCTTTCTCGGCATTTTCCAACCTATTTTGGCTTGAAATGAGGCCATTAATGGTTATTCGTTAACTTTTTGAACCTTTTTGCTATTTTTTTTTTAATTTTCTATTTGGCGTCGGTCGGAACGAAACGAACGATGAATTTTGTAGTTTCTCTCCTTTCTCATCTTTCCAACCTATTTTGGCTTGAAAGAATACATAACGGTTTTTTGTTAACTTGTTTGAAATTTTTTGCTATTTTTTTGGAATTTTCTATTTAGCGTCGGGTAGGAACGGAACGGAGGGGAACGGTAATTATTATTTTCTTCTTGTCTCGGCCTTTCAAACCTATTTTGGCTAGACAGGAAGTCATAAAGGTATTTTTAATTTTTTGAATATTTTTTGACTATTTTTTGGAATTTTCTACTACGCGGCGTGTAGGAACGGAACAGACCAATAATTTTTTTATTTTTTTCTGTTTCTCGGCATTTTCCAACCTATTTTGGCTTGAAATGAAGCCATAATGGTATATTTTAATTTTTTCAATTTTATTGCTATTTTTTTGGAATTTTCAATTTCGCGTTGGGTAGGAACGAAAACGAAACGAAACGATAATTTTTATTTTCTCCCTTTCTCATCTTTTTCAAACCTATTTTGGCTTGAAAAGAATACGTAATGGTATTTTTTTAATTTTTTTAATTTTTTGATATTTTTTTTGAATTTTCTATTACGCGTCGGGTTGGAACAAAACGTAATGATAATTTTTATTTTATCTCTTTCTCATCCTTTTCCAACCTATTTTGGCTAGAAATGAAGCCATAATGGTATTTTTTAAATCTTTGAATCGTTTTGCTATTTTTTTTTAATTTTTTATTTCGCGTCGGGTTAGAACGAAACGGAACGATAATTTTTATATTTTCTCTTTCTCGGCCTTTTCCAACCTGTTTTGACTCGAAAGGAAGCCATAACTGGTATTTTTTAATTTTTTGAACTTTTTTGCTATTTTATTTGAATTTTCTACTACGCTTCGTGTAGGAACGGAATGGATCGATAATTTTTTTTTTTCTCTTTCTCGGCATTTTCCAACCTGTTTTGGCTTGAAATGAAGTCATAATGGCAAATTTTAATTCTTTCAATTTTATTTCTATTTTTTTGGAATTTTCATTTTCCCGTTGGATAGGAACGAAACGAAACGATAATTTTTATTTTCTCCCTTTCTCATCTTTTCCAAACCTATTTTGGCTTGAAAAGAATACATAACTGTATTTTTTATTTTTTTGAATTTTTTGCTATTTTTTTGGAATTTTCTATTACGCGTCGGGTTGGAACGAAACGTAATGATAATTTTTATTTTGTCTCTTTCTCATCCTTTTCCAACCTATTTTGGCTAGAAATGAAGCCATAATGGTATTTTTTAAATCTTTGAATCTTTTTGCTATTTTTTTTTAATTTTCCATTTCGGCTCGGGTTGGAACGAAACGGAACGATAATTTTTATATTCTCTCTTTCTCGGCCTTTTCCAACCTGTTTTGACTTGAAAGGAAGCCGTAATGGTATTTTTTAATTTTTTGAACTTTTTTAGCTATTTTTTTGGGATTTCCTATTTCGCGTCGGGTTGGAACGAAACGGAACGATAATTTTCATATTCTCTCTTTCCCAGCATTTTCCAACCTATTTTCGCTTGAAATAAAGGCATAATGGTATATTTTAATTTTTTTGAATTTTTTTGCTATTTTCTTGAAATTTTCAATTACGCATCGGGTAGAAACGAAATGTAATAATAATTTTTATTTTCTCTCTTTCTCATCCTTTTCCAACCTATTTTGGCTTGAAATGAGGCCATAATGGTATTCGTTAACTTTTTGAAATTTTTTGCTATTTTTTTGGAATTTTCAATTTAGCGTCGGGTAGGAACGGAACGGAGTGGAACGGTAATTATTATTTTCTTTCTTTCTCGGCCTTTTCAAACCTATTTTGGCTAGACAGGAAGTCATAAAGGTATTTTTTAATTTTTTGAATATTTTTGACTATTTTTTTGGAATTTTCTACTACGCGTCGTGTAGGAACGGAACAGACCAATAATTTTTTATTTTTTCTGTTTCTCGGCATTTTCCAACCTATTTTGGCTTGAAATGAAGCCATAATGGTATATTTTAATTTTTTCAATTTTATTGCTATTTTTTTTGGAATTTTCAATTTCACGTTGGGTAGGAACGAAACGAAACGAAACGATAATTTTTTTTTTCTCCCTTTCTCATCTTTTTCAAACCTATTTTGGCTTGAAAAGAATACGTAATGGTATTTTTTTAATTTTTTTAATTTTTTGATATTTTTTTTGAATTTTCTATTACGCGTCGGGTTGGAACAAAACGTAATGATAATTTTTATTTTATCTCTTTCTCATCATTTTCCAACCTATTTTGGCTAGAAATGAAGCCATAATGGTATTTTTTAAATCTTTGAATCTTTTTGCTATTTTTTTTTAATTTTCTATTTCGCGTCGGGTTAGAACGAAACGGAACGATAATTTTTATATTTTCTCTTTCTCGGCCTTTTCCAACCTGTTTTGACTCGAAAGGAAGCCATAATGGTATTTTTTTAATTTTTTGAACTTTTTTTGCTATTTTATTTGAATTTTCTACTACGCTTCGTGTAGGAACGGAATGGATCGATAATTTTTTTTTTTCTCTTTCTCGGCATTTTCCAACCTGTTTTGGCTTGAAATGAAGTCATAATGGCAAATTTTAATTCTTTCAATTTTATTTCTATTTTTTTGGAATTTTCATTTTCCCGTTGGATTGGAACGAAACGAAACGATAATTTTTATTTTCTCCCTTTCTCATCTTTTCCAAACCTATTTTGGCTTGAAAAGAATACATAACTGTATTTTTTATTTTTTTGAATTTTTTGCTATTTTTTTGGAATTTTCTATTACGCGTCGGGTTGGAACGAAACGTAATGATAATTTTTATTTTGTCTCTTTCTCATCCTTTTCCAACCTATTTTGGCTAGAAATGAAGCCATAATGGTATTTTTTAAATCTTTGAACCTTTTTGCTATTTTTTTTTAATTTTCTATTTCGGGTCGGGTTGGAACGAAACGGAACGATAATTTTTATATTCTCTCTTTCTCGGCCTTTTCCAACCTGTTTTGACTTGAAAGGAAGCCGTAATGGTATTTTTAAATTTTTTGAACTTTTTTTGCTATTTTTTTGGGATTTCCTATTTCGCGTCGGGTTGGAACGAATCGGAACGATAATTTTCATATTCTCTCTTTTCCGGCATTTTCCAACCTATTTTCGCTTGAAATAAAGGCATAATGGTATATTTTAATTTTTTTGAATTTTTTTGCTATTTTCTTGAAATTTTCAATTACGCTTCGGGTAGAAACGAAATGTAATAATAATTTTTTTTTTCTCTCTTTCTCATCCTTTTCCAACCTATTTTGGCTTGAAATGAGGCCATAATGGTATTCGTTAACTTTTTGAAATTTTTTGCTATTTTTTTGGAATTTTCTATTTAGCGTCGGGTAGGAACGGAACGGAGTGGAACGGTAATTATTATTTTCTTTCTTTTTCGGCCTTTTCAAACCTATTTTGGCTAGACAGGAAGTCATAAAGGTATTTTTTTAATTTTTTGAACATTTTTACTATTTTTTTGGAATTTCCATTACGCGTTGTGTAGGAACGGAACAGACCAATAATTTTATATTTTTTTTGTTTCTCGGCATTTTCCAACCTATTTTGGCTTGAAATGAGGCCATAATGGTATTCGTTAACTTTTTGAAACTTTTTGCTATTTTTTTAGAATTTTCTATTTAGCGTCGGGTAGGAACGGAACGGAGTGGAATGGTAATTATTGTTTTCTTTCTTTCTCGGCCTTTTCAAACCTATTTTGGCTGGACAGGAAGTCATAAAGGTATTTTTAATTTTTTGAATATTTTTGACTATTTTTTTTGGAATTTTCTACTACGCGTCGTGTAGGAACGGAACAGACGAATAATTTTTTATTTTTTCTGTTTCTCGGCATCTTCCAACCTATTTTGGCTTGAAAAGAAGCCATAATGGTATATTTTAATTTTTTCAATTTTATTGCTATTTTTTTGGAATTTTCAATTTCGCGTTGGGTAGGAACGAAACGAAACGAAACGATAATTTTTTTTTTCTCCCTTTCTCATCTTTTTCAAACCTATTTTGGCTTGAAAAGAATACGTAATGGTATTTTTTTAATTTTTTTAATTTTTTGATATTTTTTTTGAATTTTCTATTACGCGTCGGGTTGGAACAAAAGGTAATGATAATTTTTATTTTATCTCTTTCTCATCCTTTTCCAACCTATTTTGGCTAGAAATGAAGCCATAATGGTATTTTTTAAATCTTTGAACCTTTTTGCTATTTTTTTTTAATTTTCTATTTCGGGTCGGGTTGGAACGAAACGGAACGATAATTTTTATATTCTCTCTTTCTCGGCCTTTTCCAACCTGTTTTGACTTGAAAGGAAGCCGTAATGGTATTTTTAAATTTTTTGAACTTTTTTTTGCAATTTTTTTGGGATTTCCTATTTCGCGTCGGGTTGGAACGAATCGGAACGATAATTTTCATATTCTCTCTTTCCCGGCATTTTCCAACCTATTTTCGCTTGAAATAAAGGCATAATGGTATATTTTAATTTTTTTGAATTTTTTTGCTATTTTCTTGAAATTTTCAATTACGCTTCGGGTAGAAACGAAATGTAATAATAATTTTTTTTTTCTCTCTTTCTCATCCTTTTCCAATCTATTTTGGCTTGAAATGAGGCCATAATGGTATTCGTTAACTTTTTGAAATTTTTTGCTATTTTTTTGGAATTTTCTATTTAGCGTCGGGTAGGAACGGAACGGAGTGGAACGGTAATTATTATTTTCTTTCTTTTTCGGCCTTTTCAAACCTATTTTGGCTAGACAGGAAGTCATAAAGGTATTTTTTTAATTTTTTGAACATTTTTACTATTTTTTTTGAATTTCCATTACGCGTTGTGTAGGAACGGAACAGACCAATAATTTTATATTTTTTTTGTTTCTCGGCATTTTCCAACCTATTTTGGCTTGAAATGAGGCCATAATGGTATTCGTTAACTTTTTGAAACTTTTTGCTATTTTTTTAGAATTTTCTATTTAGCGTCGGGTAGGAACGGAACGGAGTGGAATGGTAATTATTATTTTCTTTCTTTCTCGGCCTTTTCAAACCTATTTTGGCTAGACAGGAAGTCATAAAGGTATTTTTTTAATTTTTTGAACATTTTTACTATTTTTTTTGGAATTTCCATTACGCGTTGTTTAGGAACGGAACAGACCAATAATTTTATATTTTTTTTGTTTCTCGGCATTTTCCAACCTATTTTGGCTTGAAATGAGGCCATAATGGTATTCGTTAACTTTTTGAACCTTTTTGCTATTTTTTTTTAATTTTCTATTTCGGGTCGGGTCGGAACGAAACGAAACGATAATTTTTATTTTCTCCCTTTCTCATCTTTTCCAAACCTATTTTGGCTTGAAAAGAATACATAACTGTTTTTTTTTATTTTTTTGAATTTTTTGCTATTTTTTTGGAATTTTCTATTTAGCGTCGGGTAGGAACGGAACGGAGTGGAACGGTAATTATTATTTTCTTTCGTTCTCGGCCTTTTCAAACCTATTTTGGCTAGACAGGAAGTCATAAAGGTATTTTTTAATTTTTTGAATATTTTTGACTATTTTTTTGGAATTTTCTACTACGCGTCGTGTAGGAACGGAACAGACCAATAATTTTTTATTTTTTCTGTTTCTCGGCATTTTCCAACCTATTTTGGCTTGAAATGAAGCCATAATGGTATATTTTAATTTTTTCAATTTTATTGCTATTTTTTTGGAATTTTCAATTTCGCGTTGGGTAGGAACAAAACGAAACGAAACGATAATTTTTATTTTCTCCCTTTCTCATCTTTTTCAAACCTATTTTGGCTTGAAAAGAATACGTAATGGTATTTTTTTAATTTTTTTAATTTTTTGATATTTTTTTTGAATTTTCTATTACGCGTCGGGTTGGAACAAAACGTAATGATAATTTTTATTTTATCTCTTTCTCATCCTTTTCCAACCTATTTTGGCTAGAAATGAAGCCATAATGGTATTTTTTAAATCTTTGAATCGTTTTGCTATTTTTTTTTTAATTTTTTATTTCGCGTCGGGTTAGAACGAAACGGAACGATAATTTTTATATTTTCTCTTTCTCGGCCTTTTCCAACCTGTTTTGACTCGAAAGGAAGCCATAACGGTATTTTTTAATTTTTGAACTTTTTTGCTATTTTATTTGAATTTTCTACGACGCTTCGTGTAGGAACGGAATGGATCGATAATTTTTTTTTTTCTCTTTCTCGGCATTTTCCATCCTGTTTTGGCTTGAAATGAAGTCATAATGGCAAATTTTAATTCTTTCAATTTTATTTCTATTTTTTTGGAATTTTCATTTTCCCGTTGGATAGGAACGAAACGAAACGATAATTTTTATTTTCTCCCTTTCTCATCTTTTCCAAACCTATTTTGGCTTGAAAGAAATACATAACTGTATTTTTTATTTTTTTGAATTTTTTGCTATTTTTTTGGAATTTTCTATTACGCGTCGGGTTGGAACGAAACGTAATGATAATTTTTATTTTGTCTCTTTCTCATCCTTTTCCAACCTATTTTGGCTAGAAATGAAGCCATAATGGTATTTTTAAATCTTTGAATCTTTTTGCTATTTTTTTTTTAATTTTCCATTTCGGCTCGGGTTGGAACGAAACGGAACGATAATTTTTATATTCTCTCTTTCTCGGCCTTTTCCAACCTGTTTTGACTTGAAAGGAAGCCGTAATGGTATTTTTTAATTTTTTGAACTTTTTTAGCTATTTTTTTGGGATTTTCCTATTTCGCGTCGTGTTGGAACGAAACGGAACGATAATTTTCATATTCTCTCTTTCCCAGGCATTTTCCAACCTATTTTCGCTTGAAATAAAGGCATAATGGTATATTTTAATTTTTTGAATTTTTTTTGCTATTTTCTTGAAATTTTCAATTACGCATTCGGGTAGAAACGAAATGTAATAATAATTTTTATTTTTCTCTCTTTCTCATCCTTTTCCAACCTATTTTGGCTTGAAATGAGGCCATAATGGTATTCGTTAACTTTTTGAAATTTTTTGCTATTTTTTTGGAATTTTCAATTTTAGCGTCGGGTAGGAACGGAACGGAGTGGAACGGTAATTATTATTTTCTTTCTTTCTCGGCCTTTTCAAACCTATTTTGGCTAGACAGGAAGTTCATAAAGGTATTTTTTAATTTTTTGAATATTTTTGACTAATTTTTTTTGGAATTTTCTACTACGCGTCGTGTAGGAACGGAACAGACCAATAATTTTTTTATTTTTTCTGTTTTCTCGGCATTTTCCAACCTATTTTGGCTTGAAATGAAGCCATAATGGTATATTTTAATTTTTTCAATTTTATTGCTATTTTTTTGGAATTTTCAATTTCACGTTTGGGTAGGAACGAAACGAAACGAAACGATAATTTTTATTTTCTCCCTTTCTCATCTTTTTCAAACCTATTTTGGCTTGAAAAGAATACGTAATGGTATTTTTTTAATTTTTTTAATTTTTTGATATTTTTTTTGAATTTTCTATTACGCGTCGGGTTGGAAACAAAACGTAATGATAATTTTTATTTTATCTCTTTCTCATCCTTTTCCAACCTATTTTGGCTAGAAATGAAGCCATAATGGTATTTTTTAAATCTTTGAATCTTTTTGCTATTTTTTTTTTAATTTTTCTATTTCGCGTCGGGTTAGAACGAAACGGAACGATAATTTTTATATTTTCTCTTTCTCGGCCTTTTCCAACCTGTTTTGACTCGAAAGGAAGCCATAACTGGTATTTTTTAATTTTTTGAACTTTTTTGCTATTTTATTTGAATTTTCTACTACGCTTCGTGTAGGAAACGGAATGGATCGATAATTTTTTTTTTTCTCTTTCTCGGCATTTTCCAACCTGTTTTGGCTTGAAATGAAGTCATAATGGCAAATTTTAATTCTTTCAATTTTATTTCTATTTTTTTGGAATTTTCATTTTCCCGTTGGATTAGGAACGAAACGAAACGATAATTTTTATTTTCTCCCTTTCTCATCTTTTCCAAACCTATTTTGGCTTGAAAAGAATACATAACTGTATTTTTTATTTTTTTTGAATTTTTTGCTATTTTTTTGGAATTTTCTATTACGCGTCGGGTTGGAACGAAACGTAATGATAATTTTTATTTTTGTCTCTTTCTCATCCTTTTCCAACCTATTTTGGCTAGAATGAAGCCATAATGGTATTTTTTAAATCTTTGAATCTTTTTGCTATTTTTTTTTTAATTTTCTATTTCGGGTCGGGTTGGAACGAAACGGAACGATAATTTTTATATTCTCTCTTTCTCGGCCTTTTCCAACCTGTTTTGACTTGAAAGGAAGCCGTAATGGTATTTTTAATTTTTTGAACTTTTTTTGCTATTTTTTTGGGATTTCCTATTTCGCGTCGGGTTGGAACGAAACGGAACGATAATTTTCATATTCTCTCTTTTCCCGGCATTTTCCAACCTATTTTCGCTTGAAATAAAGGCATAATGGTATATTTTAATTTTTTTGAATTTTTTTGCTATTTTCTTGAAATTTTCAATTACGCTTCGGGTAGAACGAATGTAATAATAATTTTTTTATTTTCTCTCTTTCTCATCCTTTTCCAACCTATTTTGGCTTGAAATGAGGCCATAATGGTATTCGTTAACTTTTTGAAATTTTTTGCTATTTTTTTTGGAATTTTCTATTTAGCGTCGGGTAGGAACGGAACGGAGTGGAACGGTAATTATTATTTTCTTTCTTTTCTCGGCCTTTTCAAACCTATTTTGGCTAGACAGGAAGTCATAAAGGTATTTTTTTAATTTTTTGAACATTTTTTACTATTTTTTTTGGAATTTCCATACGCGTTGTGTAGGAACGGAACAGACCGAATAATTTTTTATTTTTTCTGTTTCTCGGCATTTTCCAACCTATTTTGGCTTGAAATGAAGCCATACTGGTATATTTTAATTTTTTCAATTTTATTGCTATTTTTTTGGAATTTTCAATTTCGCGTTGGGTAGGAACGAAACGAAACGAAACGATAATTTTTATTTTCTCCCTTTCTCATCTTTTTCAAACCTATTTTGGCTTGAAAAGAATACGTAATGGTATTTTTTTAATTTTTTTAATTTTTGATATTTTTTTTGAATTTTATATTACGCGTCGGGTTGGAACAAAACGTAATGATAATTTTTATTTTTATCTCTTTCTCATCCTTTTCCAACCTATTTTGGCTAGAAATGAAGCCATAATGGTATTTTTTAAATCTTTGAATCGTTTTGCTATTTTTTTTTAATTTTTTATTTCGCGTCGGGTTAGAACGAAACGGAACGATAATTTTTATATTTTCTCTTTCTCGGCCTTTTCCAACCTGTTTTGACTCGAAAGGAAGCCATAACGGTATTTTTTAATTTTTTGAATCTTTTTGCTATTTTATTTGAATTTTCTACTACGCTTCGTTGTAGGAACGGACATGGATCGAATAATTTTTATTTTTCTGTTTCTCGGCATTTTCCAACCTATTTTGGCTTGAAATGAAGTCCATAATGGCTAATATTTAATTCTTTTCAATTTTATTTCTATTTTTTTGGAATTTCAATTTTCCCGTTGGATAGGACGAACGAAACGAAACGATAATTTTTATTTTTCTCCCTTTCTCATCTTTTTCAAACCTATTTTGGCTTGAAAAGAATACGTAACTGTATTTTTTTATTTTTTTAATTTTTTGCTATTTTTTTGAATTTTCTATTACGCGTCGGGTTGGCACAAAAGGTAATGATAATTTTTATTTTCTCTCTTTCTCATCCTTTTCCAACCTATTTTGGCTAGCAATGAAGCCATAATGGTATTTTTTAAATCTTTGACCCTTTTTTGCTTATTTTTTTTTAATTTTCTATTTCGGGCTCGGGTTTGGAACCGAACGGAACGATAATTTTATATTCTCTTCTTGCTCGGCCTTTTCCAACCTGTTTGACTTGATCAAGGGAAGCCGTAATGGTATTTTTTAAATTTTTTGAACTTTTTTGCAATGTTTTTGGGATTTCCTATTTCGCCGTCGGGTTGGAACGAATCGGATACGATATAATTTTCATATTCTCTCTTTCCCGGCAATTTTCCAACCTATTTTCGCTTGAAATAAAGGCATAATTGGTATATTTTGAATTGTTTTGAATTTGTTTGCTATTTCTTGAAATTTTTCAAATTACGCTTGGGTAGGGTAGAAACGAAATGTAATAATAATTGTTTTTTTTCTCTCTCTTCTCATCACTTTCCAATCCTTATTTTGGCTTGAATGAGGCCAAATGGTTATTCGTTTAACTTTTTGAAATTTTTTGCTATTTTTGTTGGAATTTTCTGATTTAGCGTTCGGGTAGGAACGGAACGGAGTGGAACGGTAATTATTATTTTCTTTCTTTTCGCCTCTTTTCAAACCTATTCTGGCTAGCCAGGAAGTCAAAAGGTATTTTTTGAATTTTTTTGAACATTTTTACATTTTTTTGGAATTTCCATTACGCGTTGTGTAGGAACGGAACAGACCAATAATTTTATATTTTTTTTGTTTCTCGGCATTTTCCAACCTATTTTGGCTTGAAATGAGGCCATAATGGTATTCGTTAACTTTTTGAAACTTTTTGCTATTTTTTTAGAATTTTCTATTTAGCGTCGGGTAGGAACGGAACGGAGTGGAATGGTAATTATTGTTTTCTTTCTTTCTCGGCCTTTTCAAACCTATTTTGGCTGAAGGAAGTCATAAAGGTATTTTTTAATTTTTTGAATATTTTTGACTATTTTTTTGGAATTTTCTACTACGCGT